>BJBW01024738.1:0-10589 GCA_004320125.1 Scolopax mira
CATTTAAGATGACCTGCTCCATGACCTTCCCTGGTATCATGACACAAAGTGTAAGGGAGCAGTGGATTCACAGTGACTGAATCAATAAAGACTGTTGCAGATTAACCAAATCCCAGGTACTGGGTATGAAATTTCCTTTCTTAACCTGGGTGAACGATTTCTTCTACTCTGAAACAGCTGTACAGTGCAATAATAGTGCTTCTCTCCCACTCCAGGACTTGACACAATCACCACATCTGGGTCACATGAGCTTCTTGAGCAGGAGGAAAGCAGCAGCAAAGTATCCAGAAGGATGTGACAGTCAATTAGACTATTTCCGACAAGCAGCCTTGCATCAAGCACTTTCCTCCATCTTGTATCCAGAATAACCTGCCTTGGAGGACATGCTATGGCATATCTGTGTATGCCTATCACACAAAACAGTTCATCATACAGCCAGAGATCAACCATCTTTGTGAGACCAAATGGATGAGTCTTGCATACCAGGGATTCAGGAATTAGAAAGGACTTACAATATTTTGTCTCTGTTAAAATTGTTTAAGTAAAAGCATGTCAGCGAGGATTTACCTGACCAAAGGTACTTGTCTGGAGTACATCTCATCCTTAAGTACATGATTAGCAGAAATCAGATTAATTCCCCCTTAAGAGTCTCAAATGAGTAGAAATAAAGTTCATTAACTTCAGCCCGATGCTGAACTGTGCCATGGTATTATCATTATTATTTACATTTTTGTATGATACATATTGTGTCATCCTATTTATCCTACGTGTGAACAAGTAGAGATTTTACAATCCTAGAAAAAATATGGAGACTGCAGCGCATAAGTGAGAGGAAAATAAAGGATTCCCAAGCTAGATCTGATTGCTATGAGTCACATAGAGCCATTACAGATCACTTGCAGCTTTTATGCAAGACTGCTGCTGCAGTCTTGAAGGGAAGGGCTTGAAGGAAGACAATGAAGTGTTTTTGCAAACATGCCAGGGCAGGAGGGCATAGGAATGACTTTTCCATTGATGCCAGTGTGTGAAAAGCATTTCTGATAGTGTGTTTCCTGTTCTATGAACCTCAGAGGAGTGTGCAGGCAGCACTAATGATTTGACTAAAAGATCTGAAATTGTCTTGTGAATGTTTTATTGACAAAATGTACTAGATTAAAACATAAAGAAGTATATCATAAGCAGCAGAGATATAATTTCCTGTGGATCATTGTATTAGTTTGTCTCATAAAACCACCATCAAAGGTTTATAAGAAGGGCTGCCCATGTTCTCATATGGTCCTTCTACTGCCTTTTCCGATGGTGGTAAGGTCTGGGAGTGGAAAGTGCAAGTAATTTTCCACAGATAGCTTTCTCCACAAAAGCTGTATCAGCTGGGCTTTTTTTTTTGTCAGAAAAACACTCATTTGATCAGTCATGACTTTCAGCTCTGTTGACCTCTGCTGTGTTTGAGTCACCAGTCTAGAGGTAAAAAGCTCTTCCTGGCAATTAATTTCTCCAACAAGATTATAATCTTGAAACTGCATCAACACTATGTTGCTGCATTTCCCAGTCTCTTAACAACCTCTGTCAGGAAAAGCAGATTGATGTTGTTCTATTTCCTTTTATTATATATTTTGACATGGGAGGAAGTGGAATCTTTGCTCTTAACTCTTGGCCAGCAATCATAGTTTTGGGAGGAACACAGCCTTGAATACAGTATTTAAAATTCAATGCAACTATTATGGTTAAAATGCATTAATCTGGGCATGTTGAATTACTAAGTCTATGATGGATATATTCTTAACATTAGCAATAACAAGGATATCAACTTTAGCAGTGTCACAGATACTGTTAAACAGAAACTGTGATCTAAATAACTTGTTAATAAACAGGATTATGTAGCATTTTTATCAGTACCATGGAATTTATCTTGATAGTGCAAGGCCTCCCATATTTTCTAAAGTTTTTACACTTCTTATTTAGGCTATGAATTCTCATTTCTAACAATTCAGAGTTGTTAAGTCTGAGTCCAAGCAGCTGGCTGTTAAGGAAAAGCTAAAGACAAAAGTGGTTAGGGGAAGATCTTAAAGGTTTTCCTGTACTACAGCTTTTGTGAGTCAGAACTTTTAAGTTCCAACTCAATAATAAAAATCCTATGGTTTTGACATCTCAGCTCAGATTTGCCTAAAATATTAATCTTACATTTGTGTTGGTCAGATTCAAGAAGTATTTTTGTTTTCTAATAAACATTGTTCAGGTTTTGAAATACATGCATTTAATCTACAGCATTTCTTTATATTCCCCTGTGTTCACTATGGAAAATACTCGACATACTACAATTGTTGGAATAACATTCCAGCATATATATAAATCCATTTAGAGCACTTGAAAGTTTTTAGTGGCCACTCTAAGACACTGTGACAGAAAAATGAATGTAATGTCTAATTAATCAGTCATTATTGATGGAATAATTAACAGGTAAGTCAATAGAAAAAAAATATTCAAGTTTCCTGAAGCCTGGTTATCTTTATTTACATGGTAGATGTCATCTATTCTTCATCTATTATAGTAGGTAATTATTGAAAGTTACTACCTTCATTTTAAATAGATATCATTTGAAACTAATTGCTATGAGTGCTGCTGTGTAAAATTTAGGAATAAGCATAACGTTAATCAACTTGTAAAATAGTTCAGTATCTTTCAGGAGAGAAACAAGACATGCAAATTCCTTTTTTTTTTCCCCCACAGAATCATTAATCATTCAAAGTAGGGTCAACATGATCAGTTAGGTTGTCTGGTAAGATTATTTCAACAATTTTCAATTATAGATTTAAATGAACCAAGTGAAATCAGGTTGTCCTCAACATACCTTACAGATACACACCATGATTCTAACAATTCTTACAGCCAATGGCCTATTACTTGTTTCCCAGTGAATCATTCTAGCCTCCCCTATCTTGGAAGTATTTTTATTTCATGACGAAATGTAGGTTTTCCATATCCGATTGTAGGAAATCTGGTAACACAAAGGTAGAGTACATTCATATTCGTACATCTGACCCAGATATTATCCACACATCACAGCATATGACTGATCATGTATCTCACACGACACAAAATTTCTTCAGTTTATTAAATTTTGTTAAATTGAGTAATATTTCTATTACATGATGAGAGGCAGGCAGTATCATGCACTTGAATTATTATGTAAGAATCTACCCTATGCACTGCAGGGTTACCTCATCATTTTATTGTAACTTAATCTTTGCTATTAGAATAGCCTTTTTTAACATTTATCCAAGATTTGCCTTTTCCTGTTTCCATTCCATTCCATACTCTTTGGATATTCTTAGCATTTAACATTCTCTCCAGTATCTACTCCTCAAATAGGTATGGAGAGCTAGTAAATACTATTTTAGTTATTCTGTTACCAAGCAGCTATATTCCATTTGTAGAGCTTTCCATCTGAAATAACCCTTTCATCTGCACAGCTGTTTATGCTTTTCGTC
Organism: Scolopax mira; assembly: GCA_004320125.1. Lineage (NCBI taxonomy): Eukaryota > Metazoa > Chordata > Aves > Charadriiformes > Scolopacidae > Scolopax > Scolopax mira. The sequence goes on from BJBW01024738.1 coordinate 3,489, forward strand.
TTTGATCTTCCCTTGTTTATTTACCGCTTTCTCTTATTTTAGAGGACATATTATACACTCCTTACTGCTCTAGAGAAAAAAACTATCTCAAATTTCTATGACCTATTATTTAAGTCATGCTGAGTTATTTTGCTGCGAGCTGTATTAACATAAATATCACAATTTACCAATTTACGGATGTAGAGGTCTACAAAGTAGCCATATAAATAGTTAAGCTAACTTCAAATAGGCAACAGGACTCTTTGTAATTAGAAGAAAGATGGCTAAAAGGGTGAGTTTGCTGGGGAAAGGGTTAATTGTTCCCAGGACCTAGCAGGGACACAGGTATTCCATCCCATGTGAGCCACGCCCAAGGGGGTGGCTGGAGCTAGCCAGGGAAGGGGAGGGACAGGAAGTGGGGGAGGAAGAGGAAGTCCCCCCTGGGGGGGAAGAAGCAGGGAGAGCAGGGCGGTCGGGGGCTTCCCGGGTGTGGTCAGCAAGTGGTGGTATCGCAATCGCGGTTGTATACTCCTCTGTCAGTGTTATTGTTGTTGTTTCTTGCACCCTTTGCTGTTCTGTTAAATTGCCTTTGTCTCAACCCACGAGTTTTGTCTTTTGATTTTCCCCTCCCGGTTGTGGCGCCGGTGAGGACTCTAGTCTGCGCAAGCGGCTGCCTTGTGGTCCTTTGTTGCCATCTGAGGCCAAACCATGACAAAGGGAAAGCTCTCACCTAAAGATTTTGTGCTAAATCCTCTAGAGGATGAGAATGAGGTATTAGAAAGTATCCCTGAGGAAAGGGACTTGGGGGTGTGCATGGACAAGAAGCTGGACATGAGCAGGCGGTGTGCACTTGCAGCCTAGAAGGCCAATCACTTCCTGGGCTGCTTCAAGAGATGTGTTGCCAGCAGATACAGAATTTTTTCTGCCACTTTACTCTGCACTGGTGAGACCTCATCTGGAGTACTGTGTGCAGGTCTAGAGACCTCAATATAAGAAAGACATGGACCTGATGGAACGGGTCCAGAGGAGGGCCACAAAAATGATTAGGGGGTTGGAGCACCTCTGCTATGAGGACAGGCTGAGGGAGCTGGGGTTGTTCAGCCTGGAGAAGAGGAGGCTCCAAGGAGACCTAATAGTCGTCTTCCAGTACCTGAAGGGGGCCTACAGGAAGGCTGGAGACAGTCTGTTTAGAAAGGCTGGCAATGACAGAACAAGGGGTAATGGGTTTAAACTGGAGAAGAGAATATTTAGATTAGACATTAGGAATAAGTTCTTTTCAGTGAGGGTGGTGGAGCACTGGAACAGGGAGGTGGTTGAGGCCCCTTCCCTGGAGACATTCAAGGTGAGGCTCAAAGAGGCCCTGGGCAACCTGGTCTAGTTGGAGGTGTCCTGCACTGACTGCAGGCGGGTTGGACTAGGTAACCTTTGAAGGTCCTTCCAGACCAGATAATTCTATGATTCTTACATTCCTTGATATGCTTTTGTCTCTTGTCAAATTCAGAAAGTATTCAAGAAATTTAACCCTGGGATAAAATCCAATGAGTAGGCCTTTTTGTTCTACCAGTAGTCTACAACAAGTTGATATAAATCACAATCATGAAGCAAGATGATTTTGAGAATTTACAAAGAAATTCATGGTTGCTGCAAAGAACAGTTGAAATTGGTGTAACAAATAGTATATTGTGTGGATATTTTAATACAATATCCACACAATCCTTCATCTAAATCCAGCATGAAATGTTTATTGATAGTAGCTACAAAATTCAGTATTTCCATACATCTTTTTTCTGATGTAATCTATAGACCGCACTCTTTTTTTGAGTATCAATGTTTTCCCTAAAATTTCAAATAAAACCACCTTTCATGAATTGTTCAGTTTTGAAAGAAGTTTCCACCATTCATCAAATATGACTTTAAAATAACATGAACAAGAAAAAATATATTACAATAAATTCTAAAATGTGAAGAAGATGTTCATAATACCAAAAGATGAAGTTTTAATATCTATTTAATAATTTTGCTCTCCATATTATGTAAACAGATATATTGTAACTTCTTTTGGCACTGTATCATCATTGTCAACAACAACTCATTTGCAGTCTTTCATCTACAGGAAGATGAACAAAATAATATTTTTCATGAAAATGTATCATATATTTATCTATCTACTAATATCAGTCATTGCTTTATAAACAACATGAATGTTTCAAAAATCTAGTTAAGATCCTGAAATGGAATATATCAACTTTTTCTGAAATGGGAATGTACCAAAAAGAAAATGGGGCTGTGAACTATTTGCACATGAACTAGAGAAAAAGTCACTTCTAAGACAGAGAAGAAACTCATTCATTGCACAGAAGTTGAAATTCTTTGTCTTTCTTTTCTGGATCTAATTATCATCTGTTTCATCTGTTCTTAATGTCTGATAAATAATATTTTTTTTCTGTTTTTATATGTATGATTAGAGGTCTGGTAAAAAAAAAAAAAAAAAGGAAAAATATTTGTAAAATGAAACTGAAATGAAGTGTTGACACCACCCAAAAAGGTGGGTGTTGTTCTGAAATTTTAATCAGTTTAAGGGGGCTTTGTTTGGTTGGGTTTTTTAAGAACAAATGAAAAACAAATTTGTAAAAAAAACACCACAAAACCCAAATCAAACCAATCAACCAAAAAATAAATCAAAAAATACACAGAAGTGCTACATTCCAGCTGATACTTTGATACCCTATATCAAGAATTATGAAAAGCTGGGGGAGGAGCAATTCCAGCTGCAAAGTTCCCAGCCAACACTGAAGCAAAAATAGTGTGTCAAAAAAACCATTTTTTTAAATCTAAAAAACCAAACCAAAATCCAAACAAACAAACAAACAAAAAGCCCCAAAAACAAAACAAAAAAACACCTTTTTTTTTTTTTCAGTGATTAGGGAACTTGAATATCATACTTTTTCAAAAAAAACCTTGAAAGATTAACTGATAGAGAAGAGTAACTTTGAAGAGTCACTTAGAAGAACCTACAAGGCTGACTTTAAGCTGTGCAATGATGGATCAGCAATGGCAACGCCTAAACACTTGGGTCTGAGCTCAGCACAATTTACAGTTTCTCATTCGCTGTGGCTCATTAGAACTAGAGAGAATTTCTATCTGACTCACCTGGATCTGAAATCAAATCAATTAGCATTTTCAAAGTACTCTGAGAACATCAGACAATAAATTCCACAGAAAAGAAAATACCTACATTAAAATTGTCAAACATTTCATATATCTGGAAGTATTTTTAGAAGTTAGTTAAATAGACTAAAATAAAGAACCTATATGGTAAAAATGTACAATCAAAATAAACAGGCAGCCTTTGTTATAAAGCATTACATAATTTTGGTTTACAGACATATTCTGTTGCAGCTGATAATAAGTCGTGTAGTGTGAATGTGGATGTAAATTAAGTGCTAAATGATGAATTACACCACTCCGATTACACATCAGAAAAAACATCCTTTATCTAGACTGTTAGTGCCAAGAATATTACTTAGTACAACAGGAAGGGTTGAAGGGAAATAGGGAAAAATGCAGTGTAAGTACAGTATTATTCAACAGCAAATGCAATGTGTAGACAGAGTATTCTTCTGTACCAGTGTGTTTGGAGTACACATTTGCATTATTCTCTAGGTTCTTTTAAGATATTTTTGAAGAAAATGTTTGATGAAAGATTGTATTTGATTCATTCCATACTTTCCTTTGGATCATCAATAAAAACCTTTAAAACAGATGGAAAGAGGAGGTAACCAATACCATAGTCTCAGACTAAGTACTCAGACCCTGATCTAGTTAAAGCATCTAGTTAAGCATATGTTTAGCTTTAAATATGTGTGTCCCATTTTGAGATTATTTGTGTGCTTAAAGCTAAGCATATATCCACATGCTTTGTTTATCAAAGCTGAACTGAGCCACAGTCAGGCACAATGCACATGCAATACTTGGACCTCTAAAACACTCATCATAGTCTTAACCATTTTTAGTCAGATTACTAGCTAAAAGCTTTCTCAATTCATTGACTTTCTGTATCTTCTCTGTTTCCAGCATGTTCCACATTATCAATCTACCTCTTAATCAGCTCTTCATTCATTATAAGCATATATAACATTCCATGAAACATAAATGAACTGTTCTGGTTTCCTCTTCTAAATCAGCAGAAGTGTTTGTCCAAAGCCAGATGTTCTACAAAAATGATTGCTCTTAGTCTCTAGTATCTCTAAAGCAGAGGGCCATGCCAATGTACTTCTTTCAAGTCTGGATTCTCTTTTTCTAAGTATTGTCCCATGCTGGTCACTACTGATAGCTAGAGAAAGTCCTTAAAGATCTATTTCTATCTATCTTCTCTATTTCTTTAACTTTCACTGGAAGAAGACACCATGTATCATTCTGCAATAATTTCTGCTCTTTCAATAAAAATATTCTATGTTGTATAACGGTTTTTGAATCTTCCTCAAATGAAGGGGACGTTGTCAATGTTCAGGCATTTCTGAGACAGATAATCTGTTCTGAGTAGAAAAAAACCCCACCATTCATTACATGAGAGAGCCAATGGACTGAATTGTCACTCCTGCTCACCCAAATTCTCATAGTCCTTTTCTGTGGTATAATGCAGGTTTTCTGCACAGTATTATTTACACCTGGGCTTCCTCTTTGTCACAAGTATTGGGGAGAAGTCATAGGCGTTAGAACAATGAGACACTGGGAGAAAAAGTGTCAAAGAGGTCAGGTACACAAGCCAAACCAGGGATACCTGTGAAGCTCTTTCAAAGGGCTTGCCTTGGTGCTACCACTTACCACTTTGAAAATAAAGCTTCAAATGCAACACAAAGCCAAACGTAATGTGGTATTGGCACTGGATCTACCAAGCTAACAGGAGGATCATGGAGTTCAAAAAATTGTTTAGTCACATAAGCCACCAGGTACTAAAGGGAATGCACACAGGGATCAGATGTGGAGGAATAAGTGCTTTTGTTACTGTGTCACATTTGAGAATAGACCACTTTTTAGACCATCTTATTGCTTTTGCTTTCCTTTCATCTGCGGCCCATAGCCAAGGCTTTTGAGGAACTCAAACCGGGAACATGGCCAACTGCTACAAAGGTTGTTACATGGTTTCCGAATTATGTTCTTGGGTACTGCAGATGTTGTTTAAAATACTGCATGCAAAACACTAAAATAAGAATGACCAGTAAAGCAAATAACTGCAACAGCACATTCCCCAGAATAGATTTTATCCATCCATTGGCAGCTGGTCTCCGAGTGTTGGACTAAGTGAGAAACGAGAAAGAGGAAAAAAAAAAAAAAAAAAAGAACAGTTAAAAATGTATCTGAACCTCCTAAAGGCTGAGATGGAAAAGTGCATTTCCTCAAGAAAATGCCAGGAACTATTCTTACTGTCCCATGCTTTTCCAATTGCTCATTATTTAATTATAGTAATTTTATAGCATCTATTGTTACATTTCCTTACAGGCAGAAAGAGAACAGAAAGTCTTTATCTAAAATTGCATTTATTTTAAACTGAGAAAATCACAAAACAAGGAAGAACAAAACTAAAGACTTTAAGTGTTAAATGTACCATGAGCTGAATAAAAGCAGAAAATAATTAATTTCTTATTAAACTAGCTTTTTACAAATGTGAAAAATACTCATAGCTCCTCACACTTTAAGTGAATCATTTATGCACTTGCCAAAAGGAGGATTCTCCAAAATCTTCCTTCTGCAGCCTCTTTACCCCAGGCTTTATGAAGGTTATGGCATCTGGAGGCAGCACTTTGAGAATTATGTCCTCTGAGTTTCAATAGTTTGTACTGCTATCTATGAATCAAAAATTTGCCTAACTTTTTACAGACAGAAATTTAATTGTCAGAGTAATTCTAGAGACATTATGTTAGACTGACAGGGACAATTGGACTCAAAGTACTTGTATATAATACTTGTGATATAAACATGTGTATACACAATTCTCATGCAAAGCTAGTATCCTATAACGATAAGGCAAAGCCAGAGAAAGGGATTGCTCCATTTTCAGCAAAATTGTGCCTGGCTAAACATGGTCAGCATACTTTTTACGTATCTAAGAATTTGTCTGTCACCCAAACAACCTGCTTCCATTTCAAATTGTGCCTTGGAAATGAGTTCTCCCATCCCCAAAGATAAAACAGCCAAAATTAGGGGGGAAACAGGAACAGTAAGCACTGAGGTTGAGTGATTTTTTTAACTTCTGGTCTGCAGATCCATTGGTTAAAGAAAAAAAACCTCATTGTTCATAGCCTCCATCCATATTTGAAGTTCCCTTCCTTTTGAAGGGAAAAGCACGTGAGCTACAGAAAGAGAACAAATTTTGCAACAAGCTTCCATTCATAATACTCTCTCATGTAAATAACCTGCTCTGTTGGTAGCCTGCAGATCTTTTCACAGACAACCTGCAGGTTACAAGCAGGGAAACACAGCACTACTGAGTCATACTCCCAGACCACACCTATCCCTAAATCTCTAACAGCTAATAAAAGAAAGGAAATTGCTAAAATGAAAAACAAAAGCATTCTTTCTCAAGGAAAATCTTGCTCCCACTGAAAAGAAAAACACTAGAGACTCTCTAGTGACATCTAGGCTGCACTACAGGTATATGTCATGATACCTCCTGGGGTTTGGTGGCTCAGACCAAGACAGTCCATGTCTTTCCTTTAACAAAATTGCTTTGTATTCAATAGGGTTGGGAGGCAAACAAGAAGTCCATCCAGACCTGAGTGTTAGGCATTATTCCTATGTCCAACAATTCAGACACAGTATTGTGAATCTACTAAACATTCTTTCATCATCATAGAATCAAAGAATCATCTGGGCCAGAAGGGACCTTCAAAGGTCATCTAGTCCGACCCCCCTGCAGTCACAGGGACACCTCCAACTAGACCAGGTTGCCCAGGGCCTCGTCGAGCCTCACCTTGAATGTCTCCAGGGAAGGGGCCTCAACCACCTCCCTAGGCAACCTGTTCCAGTGCTCCACCACTGTCATAGTAAAGAACTTGTTCCTAATGTCTAATCTAAATCTGCTCTTCTCCAGTTTATACCCATTAGCCCTTGTTCTGTCGTTGC
>BJBW01024747.1:0-15570 GCA_004320125.1 Scolopax mira
CATTGTATCCAATATCCATTGTGATTTTCCAGCTTTTTTTTAGCCTTTTTTAACCTCATAAAAACTTGAAAGTTTTATTTTCCATTTGCACAATTTCTAAAAGCAAGACTCAGGCGTGTAGAGCAGAGAGCAAAGGTGAGGAGAAATGTTGTTTTGATCTAGAAAGTGACAGTGGCAAAACAGATTTATATTTCTCCTTTCCCCCGATACTATAAAGTTTGCTAGGCATGCTTGAATACTTGTCTGCTTTAATAGATTAGATCAAAGTTTTGTCATTCTACTCCCAGGTCAGTTGGGTTGGTCATCTCCGTGCAGATGGAGTGAGGTATAGAGAGGACACCAAGTGTCTTTAGCTTTTACATTGGGCTGAGGCAGTGTATTTCTGATTACAGAAGTACATAGTGTTACAAAGGCTGCAATGCCTGCAGGTAGATTTATCCTTTGTCCAAATAAAAGGTAAGGCTTCTTTTGTTTCTATCCCAACCAGAGTTGTCATGTGAGTTACTGTGTGCTTTTGTGAATAATCAATCTGCAATTTATATTTTGTATACTGGTTTTAAAATAGTTTCAAGAATGATCCCTTGCTGAATTTTTTGGGGAAAAAATATTAAAAAATTAAAAAGAATCAAACACTAATAAACTCTTAACACCCAGACAGTCTTATTTACTTTTCCTGTTTTGTCTGTAGTGCTTTATTTACTACTGCACTGTTAGTACTTGAAATTGAATAAGCCCCACTGTTCTTTTACAAGCAGCTATTTTTTTGGATGTTGTCCAATTACTGTATGATATTACATTATCTTATTTGTATCACATTTACATTTTCCTAATAGATGCCAGGAAGAAGAAAAGGACTGAAATCTTAAGTGTTGTGTTTTTGTGTGCTAGATCAGGGGATATAAACAGAGCTCTTGACTCCTCTTGAATTTAGGGAAAGACAGGCTTGGTGTGCCCTTATCAACTGTACCAGCAGCTGAAAAATGGAGGGCTTCCCCCCCCTTTTTTTTTTAAATTTGATTCCATATTTCATGATCACCAGGTTCTAGCCCTCTAGCCCAAAGGAAATCTTTATGGCTGTGATATAAAGCTTTGAAAGAAAAGGGCTTATAATGGAAAAGGCTGATAGTCTCTTAACTTATAGCAGCACTGGCTATTAGAGTTTGTGTGCAAATTTGTCTGTGGGTGCATAGTTTGATAGTGACAGATACCAAACATCTCTTCTCTAAAAGGCTGACCTTGAAAAATCATAGTATCAGAGTACCAATAAATGATAGGTAGTTCTAAAAGCTGTAAAATGCCAACCAATATGTACCTTCTGACACCATGTGGGTTAATATTCTGAGGTGTCTTTCCTATAACTTCTGAAGCATTTTCTGTTAGAAGTAATGCTGAGAAATTGTGTGAGACAGAGAACGGTATAAATTTTGATGCCAAAGAATGCTAATGCGGGTAGTTAGCTGAGTGTTTATGTTCTGGTTACCTTTTTATCTTCTAAGTATTGCAAAAGCTACATTTTCTGAACTGACTGAGGAGTTTGGCAATTTTTATCCTCCTTGACCAGAGTTTGAGAATACTTAGGCACCTAGCACTACATTATTTGTTACACTCATTGGAATAATTAGGAATGTGCTTTTCAAAGTCTATGCCCAATTTTTGCTAAACATGGGGAAAGACCTTTCGTTTTTTCTGAAACATGTCTATATATTTCAGTTGTAAACGTTTTGGGATGGATCATATCTATTACTAAATGAGATTAGTAGTGAGATTAATGAGAGATTATTTAGAGGTTAAAATTCAATCTGGGATGATTATAGGCCTTGACTGTAATGTACACCATTGTAAGAGAACCACAGAGTTCTTTGAGCTAATTTTTGGTAGTGTTTCAGATAGGCAGATTTCTCTCTAAAAATCAGAAGTAATTGCTCATGTGTGTCTTATACAGTCCAGCTGAGGAACCTTTCTCAAAATAGTAATTTGTGTTTTTTCTAGAAGAGGATTCCTTTCATCTATATGCTGTTGGTGAAAAAAAAAGAAAATTCTGAATGAGAGAAAAAAATATGTGGACTGAAGTTTATCTAGATTTGTATGGAAAACAATTTTAGGATATGACCTCTGTATGGAGCTAATAACATTTTTCTAGTGTAAGAGGACGTATGTTTCCTGGTGGGCCGAGTTATAAACAAATAAGAGAGAGTTAAGTGGGTTTTTTTGAAGAAATATTTATGAAGATAAGATGTATATGTATTTATATATGCGTACATGTGAATTTCGTAACTATATATATGTAAAAAATATATATATGTATATATACATGGTGTATTTATATGTGAATATACACACATACAGTTACACACTCAAACACTGAAAATAAGGGGTTTAAGGCTGTTTTCTAAGACCCTGCTTTAGAAGATAAGCCCTCAGGGAAGAATGAAGGTATGTGCAAATCTTCCCAGAGAAGCTGCAATCTTTTGCTCAGCTTGCAGAGCCTTCCTGGTGCCCACAGCGTTACATGAGTTCTCTTCTGTTAATCGGGTATCAAGAAGTACAGACTCTGTGGGACCAATTGTATTAGTTTAGGCTAATTCTGCTTTTGCAACATCTTGAGCGCTGCTGATGAAATCTAAAAAGATTAAAGTCCACATAATCTAGGGATCTTTATGTAAGTGAAGTTCAAATTACCATAAGCTTTTCAAATCATTGATCTGAGGATCAGTAAGAAGGGAAGAATAACTCAAACTAGCTCAAGTTGCAAATCTTTGGGTCCTTTTTTTCTTCTCCTTTTTTACAATAAAATCCTTTAAAGATGCTTTGCTATAAGAAAGTTGTTCTGCCTTCTTAAGGGAAAAAAGCTTTGAAGAGAGCCGCAGAATTGTCTCTTCCTCAGTTAACATGCAGTTGCATTGGATTTATGGAGGCTATTAAAATGCTAAAAGTAACCGATTGATTATTTTAATGCTATCTCACTATTTCGATAAAGATTGCTTTTGAAATAGAACTCTGTCTTAATGGCACTACCATTTTGCTAGATGCGGATATTGTAGCTTCTGATTTTTTTATCCATTAAAAAAGAGGAAATAGAGTCATGGTGTTCAGTGGATACATACAGATACAACAGAAACAAGACAGCAGGCCCAAAGTACCATCAAATTGTACAGGTTTTCACCCTGTGGATTTTCAGACCTTATGGTGAAAGTAATTCTACTGACATTAAGCTTGCTTTTCAATGTTGTCATTTGTGGTCCTCTTAGATGTGACAGACGATTGTATAGTAGGTATTCCTCAGGCTTTAGGTTGACACCACTTGAGCAACTTTAATTACCCTGTTTCCCTGTGATATCGATCTAGAGGACTGGGCAGAGTTTTAAATATACCATCTGTCAGACTTTGTCTGATCTTCATCTAACAGAATATGAGAACCACTTGTTATCTGGGAATTGGAGTCTGTAATACCTGGGAGAAAAACAAGGTATTTCTTCTCAGCACTCTTCTCAGCTGTGATTTGCCACTGCGTCCACAGTTCATTTCAGACCTTTTGAAGCAAGCTGGCTCTTCCCTTGCCCTAGGAGTCTGCCTGGGTTTCACATCTCGAGCATGGTTCTTCATGACTCCATGGCCATACTCAGGGATTTGAGGTGACATCTACATGGGACGGTTCTTTAGTGGTGCATCTGCACCACTGACATTCTCTGGAATGGTGTGATCCCATCCAATTTTCCTGTACTGACAGCCAAAGGATTCCAGGGAATTGTCTGAAAGAGTGATAGCTGTAGGTTAGGCCATTTCAAAAGTGCTTTCACACTGACTGGCTTCCACCACCCAGGAACATTTTCAGCTATGATTTTATTAAAGTAGAAACATAGCTTGATTGTGTTTGTCAGACAAATTTAAAGCTCATGCAGGAGCCATATACTTAATAGTGATCAAATTACTTTTCTGAAATACTTTATGTTGATAATATTATAGAATTAATATTGTCATTTAAGCTGAAATACACTGTATTTAGTCATTAAAATAAAATTTTTTGAGGCTTTTTACCTGCAGTTTCAGAAGTTTGTCACAGATAAAAGTTGTCTGTGAAATGTTTTTATTACAATAAACGCATCTTTGGATGGTGGAGTGGGCTGTCATCTGTAAGGAGCTCCTGCTGGTCCAGGGGCCAGCCCCCTCTCCCAACTTCAGAGACAAAGAGGTGTTTGACTAGTAAGGGGAAACTTCTACTTTTAGTATGAACATTTTTTTTCCTTGCTAGATCTCTGCTGCTGCTTTGAGATGAATTGCAGTGGATTACCGTAATAATACTGTAATAGACCACCTGGACATTGTTAATAAGGAACTTGATGAAAAATCAGTTCTGGAATGAATTTAAAATGAGCTTTTCCTGTAGCAAGTAGAAGAAGTCGTATCAGATAGTGAAGAGTTTTTCTCTGACAGAGCAGTTATATTCTTTTCAAATAGTTCAGAAGTACTATATCATCTAAATGCTTGCTGTATACCAAATCTGAGTTGCCATTTTCAGTAGCAATTGAGTTAGATTTTAACTTGTGTGACCATGAGTGGTGATATGTTATTACGAACCTTTTTGTGCTTTAGTACGAGGTTCTGTATTTGAAAATATGGTAATTTTGTAGTTGTCAACATAAAACACACTGAACTCATTGAAGGTATTTTCTTCAGTTGAAAATAAGATTTGCTGTATTTCCAATACATTTATAACTTATTCATAAACACCGTATCTCTTCCATGTCAGAGATGGTGACAGTTCTGCAAGAATACTGCTTGTTTCCTCATTGCTGGGGCAGCAGGGTGTTGCAGTTGATGTTGATGACAGGTTCTTCTCCCTGATAATGTGCTGTAGAAGACTCCTTCTAGGAGGCATTACATCTTAAGTTGGTCCTTTCTCAGTGTCAGGATGTTACCCGCATAAGATGCCTGTTCAGGAGCACTGAGGAAGATGAAGCTTTTGTGGGACTCACAAAGTGAACACGCATAATATTCTAAGGCATAATTTTTCTCCCAGCCTGCAGGCACTGGGCAGAAAAATAGAGGACCTTGTTGTGTCATATTACTCATTTTAAAGAATATGGTTTTCTGGCTACATAAATCTTACTCAAGTGTAGATTCCAGTAGTTTGAATATGGCTTCTTTTATAAACCTGTAAATGTGGCCTATGGTATGAAACTGAAGTTAAAAGTTGTTTGTTCTTTGTGTGATTTATATCTGAGGCTTCTTTAATAAAGTCTGTGAACCAGCAGTGTCTTAATATCCTTCAGTCAAAAGCACCTTTATCATCCGCCTCAGATTATTATTTTAAAGGATGCAAAATATTCTACTCACAAAGTTGTTTCAATGTATTTAAAAATTAAAACAGGCTAATTTCATTGTTTTATGAGAGTCTTGAAAAGCCCGGATTAGCAAATTTTAGTTCCATTGGCCATCATGAGCATCTGTATTCATGATCTCTGTGGTGCATTTCTTGATCTCACACATTGTCCTGATCTGACACATTGTACACATTACATAGCTTCCAAAATATAAAAATGAATAATCCATAAAAGATAATAGCAGTAGCCTCATTTCCAATTTGTTAGTATGTCATTGGGAATTGCTTGCATTGACAAATTACATTAATCCTTTTTTGTATGTGGTTCCTATGAAACCAAAGTTAACTAAGGAAAATTTTACATGGAAAAATACTCTTTGTCCTTCCAAAATATGTCCATGCTTAAAATTTAGAACCAGTTTTGTGTTGCGTGAAAATTCAAATGGAACAGAAAATTGGAACTATACATTAAATGACTAGTAATTGTCATTTTCTTCACAGCTTATGCTAACGTCTTTAATTGTAGTGAATTAATTTAGTATGAATATGGGTGTTATGCATTTCTGTTAACAACTTTTGTAATTTAGTAGCAATTAATATACTACTATTGCACAGTACAGCCACATTCTCAGATTTATTCTCCATTCAGATTTGTCCTTTTTTCACCACTGGTCAAAGAGAAAATAGGTGCAGCATTAAAGATGTGAATGTATTCATGCCAGAAAAATCCTTAGTGTTTTAGTTACATTCTGTTCCACCAAAATGTCAAGTAATGTCTATTTAAATTACTTTTCTACTATGAAACTTTTGGCTGAATGTGTCTGATTTCATCTGGTTGAACCTATGACCTCTAGACTGTAGAATCACATGGGTGGGAAGGGACCTCTGAAGGTCTTTGTTCCAAGCCCTTGCTCAAAGCAGGTCCAATTAGAGTAGGTTACTCAGCCACTTGCCCCATCATATTGTGAATATCTCCAAGGATAGGTGTTCCATAACATCTCTGAGCCTCTGTTCCTTTGTTTGACCACCGTCCTGGTAATAAGTGAGTAAATAAATAAATAAAATTCTTATATCTGGGCTTCCAGTATTCCAGCTTCTGTCTATTGCCCTTTGTCCTATTGCTGTGCATCTGTAAGGATAGACTGGCTCCATTGTCCCTGCACCCTCATGGTAGGGACATCGCTCTGGTGAGAAGTGAGATTCCCTTTGCCTTCGAAGGCTGATCACAGCTGGGTCTCTTAGCCTCTCCTCATTTAATGTGTACTCCAGCCCCCTCATCTTCTTTTTGGTCTTCACTGGACTTGCTCTGGACTTATAGATATCTGATATTAAAGGAAGATAGCATTTACTTAGCAAAATAACGGTATTCTGTTACCTCCAAAGTCCATCAAAATCTTTCCAAATCTTTCTTTTGTCTTTAATAGATTCTCAACCAGAGCTTCATGTTGTTTTGTTTCATGTTCTTCTTTAATAGCTTCGGTGGTAACTAAACTTCAGAGTGAGTACAGATTAATTAAATTTCAAATTCCATTTTATAGAATAGCAGGCTCATTTTATGTCACTGGGCAAGCCCAGAATGGAATATTTTCTTCGGCAATTTTCTTTTCTTTTTGAGTTCTAAGTCTAAGCATATGGAAGAACGTGATTTAGCTTTTCAAAGTGCATGAAAGTTTCATTTTTTCATAAAGCTGAACTGAAATGAAATAGACCCGTAGCAGATTTGCCTATAGGATATTTTGTTTTAAGAAAATGGCTTTCTTTTGAAGGGTGTGGGATAGAACACAGTTTGAATTCATGTAGAAAACTGTACATTTATAAATGCATATTTTATTGCTAACACCATATGGCTAGATGTACGCTATAAAGGACGTTCATGCTAGCAGGCTCAAAAAGTGAATGTGCAATGTGCCTTTAAACTCAAAGGAACCAAAAGCCAAAACTTATTGAGTTCTTTTCCAAATTTCAGTGTTGATGTTTCTGTTTTCTCTTTTAAGGAACCTTTCTCTGAAGCTGTCGAAGGAGGTAGAACAAGGAGAAGCCAGGTACCCTCGTGTTAGCCAGCTGGCTGGCAGCCCATCCGTGGAGTGGCCTTTTACTGGTCTGGAAGAAGGTGGAGGCATTGAATCTTTGCCCTTTAGATTGATGCTGCAAGATTGCACAGCTGTAAAGACATTGCTTCTGAAAATGAAGAGAGTTCTTCAAGAGGTAATCACCCATTCATTTGTTAAACTAATAGCTTTCAGCATTAATGAGCTAAGTAGCACAAAAGGGTCAGAAAATTTTATGGACTTGATGTCTTTTAATATGGCTTGAATATATGGAATTGATGCAGAAGTACAAATGTGTCTCAACATGGTGGAGGTGAGAAAGTTTCTCCTGTAGCAGAATTTTGCTAATGCTGCCATCTTGGTGTGCAGAGTATAACACGTCTCTTGAGCTTTTATCAAAAAAAGGGCAGGGGACACAAACTGCTAGATCAAAATAAATTGTGTTGTTTTCCTCTAGTATTTTACAGCTTTTTGGTTTTCTTACTGCATTTGTTAATCAGTATGAAGTCACATGCAATTTATTCAGAGGAGAGATGCAAAGGATACATATTCTCTTAAGTAATAGTATTCAAATTAAAGGTTACTGGCTTTGTTACTGAGTTTGTAAATGATGGCTGAAATTTCTTCAGCCATTCTAAAAATTTCAGGAGTGCTGGCTTATTCTGTCCTGCTATATTTTCCTGCTTCCCTACAGACATGGTTTAGTGATGGTTTTTATCAGAGTTAGGATGATCGTTGGACCAAATGATCTTAAAGGTTCCTTCCAACCTAGACAATTCTATGATTCTATGGACTGCTGGTGTTGCTTTGAAATCAAATTTTTATTGGGTTGTACCTTTTTTTAACCATTCCAAGCTGTGGATGTTTGACTCATGCATTTTTGACAAGCTTTCATCTTTGTGTTTGTCAACTGCAGCATGCATTTTCTTTGAGATCTTTGAGATCTAAAAGAAATATTTTTTTGTTTGTTTTTTCATCTATATAGTTCACAGAATGAATAATTTAGGTTCTGAGGGGTCTCTGGAAGTCCTGCCTTTCTACTCAAAGCAAGGTCAACTAAGAAAACATTGGTCAGGTCCTTGTCCACGTAGGTTTTTGGTACCAAATCATCTCTGTGTAACCATTCCAATATTTGACTACATCATTGTAGCTTTTTTCCCTAAGATATAAACAGAATTTCCCTTGTTGCAACTTCATTGTATGATGAAGTGCTAGTCATTTAGCTGAGACATTTAAATAAGGCTTTGGCAATTTTGTTTTTTTTTACTGCTCACTTCTTGATCGTCTGTATCTTAATTCAACCAATTGTCCTGTCTGAGAAGGTTTGTCAAAGGTTTGGTTAGTCCTCCTACTAAATAGCATGCTTTAGTTGGATGGCAAGCCTCTTGCCTTCCATTTTCCTTCAGTTCACTAGAAGCTTTATGTATGCTTTGGGGCTTCTTAATGGACTTCTGTTTTGCTGAATCCAGAATTGAAGTCATTAATTCTCCATCAGTTCCTGCTTATATGATGTCAGAATACTGAGTGAATTTAAAGACTCTCATCCACCAAGAAGGATTTGTAGCCCTATTATATATGGAAATAAATAATAAGAATTATAATATTATGTGACATAGGAGTTCTAACATTCAGCTGGTAGCATTAACAGCATGCTCTGTTGCTTCTAATGGGAATAATTCTATGTTTTACTCAGAAAAGTTATTTCTTGCCATAATGGTAAGCCTAAGAATTTTATTTTTAACTAATCAAGTTCCATTAAATTTGTATAAAAATCTACTGTGATTTTCTATATGTGGGGGTATGTTGTACCTTGTAGTACTTCAGCTTTAAAAACATTCAGCAGGTGATGTCCATGGAAGGATCACAAGGTATTCATGCGGCTTCCTAGAATTTGATATCCAGTTACTAATACCTCCTTATGTACTCATATATAATTTATTTTTTTAATCTTAATCACTCAGTCTTTTACTGGCTTGTTCTTTTTTTCCATATAATTTCATCTAAGCATCTGTCTGTAACACAACGTGATTCTGTCCGTTCCTCATCGTTTTATCTTGCCTTCCTTATGAAATCAAAGTGGTTTCTTTCTAATTCTAGTTGGATGCTGCATGTGATGCATATATATATATGCTGTAATTTACCTCCCTGCTTTTCCTAGTAGTAGTACACATCGGTCTAGTACACACCTAAACAAAACTCTTACATAGATAGAATGAAACGAACAAAGTGATGATTGTGTAAAAATTTGCTGCCTTGAGTTGTTATTTATATTTTGTTTTTACTGAGTGACTTATATAATATCAGTGATAGAAAAAATATGGAAAATGCTCTAAAATGATATGGAAGAGTACTTTTTAGTCGCCCCATCTGAGAAAGAGCTGTTTGATATGTACTGCAAGATTCCAGTGCTACTGATGTAAATACATGTACTAATTCTTGAAAGAAAAAATTACAGTTTTCAAGGTTATCGTTAAACTCATATCTCCATAACAACTTAACAAACCTGCCCTCTCTACAGTGGGCACCATCCATGATATAATAGAAGTAGAGTGAAAGAGTGGTAACAACAGTCTTTAACTCACATTAGAATATTAGGAATAAAACCAAAACCGCAATATGATTCAAAAGAACATAAGTAGCTAGTTTGAGCAACCAAAGAGAAGATGACCTTGAAATATATTATGAAGTAATATTGGAATGACACAACTTGATTATCTTCAGAAATACAGACATTTATACATTTATGTCACTTTTAAATTATTAGTGAAAGATTCCAGGAAAATATAATTCCATCAAATTGAAATATTGTGTTGAAGAATCTGATAAATAAGTCATCTGTGCATATTTGGCAGGCAGTTTCCATGGAGAAGGTACCCGACTTCCATTGTAACTAGATGTAATTTCTACTTCCAAATATCACTTCCACCCTAACCAGTATTATAAATCAAACTCACAATAGTGCAGAATTAAAAGATATAAAAGTTCTTTCCTTGACATGGAATGCTCATGTATTTTTTGAGGTAGTCAAACGTAGTCTCTGGCAGGCTTATATGGTATAGATGTGAAATATTTTATGTGTATAACATTATAAAATAACTATACTTACTTATAAAAATAGTAATAAGTCACTTCAAAATCTCCTCAAAAAATATACAAAGCATACCATCTGCGTGGGGAAAAAATTACACATAAGTTATCAGGAAAAAAGCTGCAATATTTCTGTTTTATAGCTGATGCTACCCATAGAAGAAAAAATTACAATAGTGTACACCTCTTCATTGAAAAATAACATGTTAATTGAGTTAAAATATTAGCCCTGTATTTAATGTAATCCTTCTTCTTCAGCACTGAGTGCTGCTTCACAGGAATAATTTCATTATGATCTGCCAAAATGTAATACTAGCTAGTACAATATGCTCTTTTTTTTTGTTGCAGTTGCTTGTAATTGAAGAATCTAAATGGAAAACCCACATACAATATATGCTGTACTAGCTGCAGATTTATAGAGCTGTGAGTTTAGCTTGTTATTAGTCTTATCATGAAAAGGGAAATTGAAGACATGGCAGTAACTTGCAAGATTGAGAATGTTATTAGGTAATGTATTTAGTAACAGACTAATGAATGATCGTTAAATTAAGAGAATTAATTACCATTTCACTTGCAGTGAAAAAGCCTTGAAATGTCTTCTAATAATTCTTTATAGCTTTGGCTGTGCAAGTCTCATAAGGCAGATTGTCCCCTAATGTTTTGAGAACCTCGTTGAGCAGAGCTAAAGATAGTCTGGAGGACCCTGGCACATGAGGAAACGCGGTGTTCCACCAGAAATTGGTACAGAAAGTATGTCTTAATCTGCTTGGCAGCTTTTTCTCTATTTCTGACAGACACGTCTGCAATAAGTGGAGTAACCAAGACCTGTGGGCTGCAAAGTTTCTTGAAAAAGCATTGCCAGAGACAAACAGCACAGGCAGCTTGATAAAAGCCACTTCAGCATATAAGACAATACATGCTGCTGTGTAGCCTGTCTGTGATTTACAAGTAGTTCCTGGTCTCCCTTTTCTCTCTATCTCACTGATGTTTATTGAACTGGGTTTTTTTTTTGCCTCAAAGGCTACTTGGTGTTGACCTTCTTCTCAGTAATAACTCCTCTCACTCAAACCCCCCAAAAAAACAGAAAAATAAAAGACAAGAAAATGGGAAGTTGGATGGATGACATTAGTAGGTCTGCCCTCTCCTAAGAAGTAGATTCTTCACTTTCTGACCTCGGAAAGGCCTTTCTGCTCTGAACTGGTCTTCAACTCAGAATCTGTGTCATCTTTTCTCCCCCGTATGCTCTGCTGTACTTTCTATGCTTTATTACTTTTCTGGCCACTGTTTGATTACATATAGTCCGTGAACTTCTAAAAATTAGACTATAGCTTCTTCCTCAGTTATCACTATCAACAACAATGAATTATGCCTCTTTCCCAAACAATATATGCTTTTTCCTTTACTCTTCCAGATGAGACTGGAATTATGTCCATATGTTAAATCTTTTGTGGTTTGATTTTTAGCTGAGGCGATATCAAAGGATGGATAGCTGAGAGGATGTTTAAGGATTTTTCCTTTGTTGGAATTATTGGTAGAACATTTCGGGAAGAAATGAGGAAAACTCCTATGGGTTTGGTTTTGTGCCTGGCAAGAGAGGGTGTTTATGCTGAAATAAACATAGTGAGAAAATACAGCTATTTTGAGAAGGAATCCATTTAGTCAGTGGTAATGGGGTTTTGTTCAAACTTTAGATGTTGAGCTTGTTGATTCATTTCACTGAATGTCCCATTAAAAAGAAAATCTTGCCTGCATTTAGGCTTATTTCTACAGTTCAAATTTTCCCTGTATTCTTTACGAAATACATAGGTTATCAAATCTATAATTCTACTTTTAGATATTTTTATGGGCCTATCAACAGTGACCTTACCGATTGCTTATCTAGAACATTAAGATAAGTTGTCTGTGTGTTTGTGTAATTTGGAATATAAATTATTCAGTGCATGCCCATGCTTCTTTCACAGCTTCACAAAACACCATGCAGGCTGTGGAGCTTTCGAAATTGAAGCTAATTGCTACAATTAGCAATAGGGATAAGTTACTCTGGACATATATTGCATACTGTGTTTTACTAATTAATCATTTATTTTACTGAGGGAAATTTCAGCTGTCTGTGACTGTCATTAAAACCTAATGTGTCCAATACAGTGTTTTTAGATTGCGCTTGAAAAATGAGAAATGTGGAAAATGATGTCAAAATCACTGTGTGACTGAGTGGCCATGACAGTTGCCTGAGACTTGGGGGTCAGAGTGAGACCACTCAGTCTGCAATTAGCCTGTCAAACATCACTGGCTACATTCTTTATCCCCATGCATCTCTCACCTCATCAGTAAAATAAGTGTAATTATAGAGTCTTCTTTTACGCTGCACTTGCAATCTACTAATGGAAAGTACTGAGAGAAAGCTAAGTGTTTGTGATATTTCGTAGCCTGATGGCTAAGCAATGTGGAATTGGTCTTAAACTATGATTTTTAAAGACATTAAGTGTTTCTTGTGGTCCACTATGAAATGTATTGTGTTTACTAATATTGTCTGTTAGCCACTTAGGAAGCAATCGCAAGTTTAATACACTGTAAAATACTGCAGGTTTTCTTCCTTTAAGTAACTTTGTAATTAACCACTGTAGCATTACTGATTTATTCAACAACTCTGCATTTAATGCAGTCCTTTTTATCAAGTAATTCATGCTGGAAATTGGTAATTCCTTCATTTCATGGTATGTTGACACTGTGTATACCCATAAATTTAAGAAACCACTAATAAAAATGTACTAGATTTAGTTATAGGAATTAACTATTGTGTTAAATTGCTTTTCACTTGGAAATATAGATGGGCACACCCTTGCCCAGCTGCTTTCAAAGAGACAGCAGAACACCTCATTGGCACACTCTGTGTGTATTTTCTAGTAGCATAAGCATATCTCAGGGTAACGGAGAACACTGGGAACCAGTGGATATAATCAGATGTTCTCTTTGGCAGCGAAGATGTTTTATTCTAAGATTATCCATTGTATAGTATTTAATAGGAACAAACAAACCCAGTGTATGTTATTTAGCTAGACATTCTCAAGGTAGAAGAAAACTCTTTTTTCCCCCCTTATTTTTTAGACAAGCTGCATAGGGCAAATATTGTCTCCAACATTGTCGTCATGACACTCTGAAATAGGGTATAATTCTGCAATTCCATTCCCAATCCTATTGCTTAGGTTTCTTAGTGGAATAAGCCTTAGTTCAGATAATAAAAAAGGTGATAAAAAAGAACTATCAGAATATCTTAGTGCAACACTATAGTCTTGAGGGTGTGCAGTGTTTAAAATTTCTTCAAATCTGTTTAATGGCACTTGGGAAAGCCATTTCCCTGGCAGATCAAGGCATGTTCCAATTCATTTAGAAGACCTCTTTTGGTAGAACTTGAGCACATTAGGGAATGATTTTAAAGATGAAGGGTTAAGAAAAAGGTTATATGTCTGTATCTTAGTATCATAGAGTCATTTAGGTTGGAAAAGACCTTTAAGATCATTAAGTCCAACCATAAACCTAACACTGCCAATTCCATCACTAAACCATGTCCCTAGTCACCATAGCTACATGTCTTTTAAATATTTCCAGGGATGGCGACTCATCCACTTCCACAGGCAGCCTGTGCCAATGCCTGACAACTCTTTTGGTGAAGAAATATTTTCCTAATATCCAATCTAAAGCTCCCCTGCCACAACTTGAGACCATTTCCTCTTGTTCTATCACTTGTTGCTTGGGAGAAGAGATGTTGTGGTTTCGGCTGAATTTACCAAAACCAGACTGACAGATGGCCTTTCCCCCTCTCACCCCCACAAAAGAGAGGAGAGGAAGATATAAGGAGATTTAGAAGTTTAGAATTAACTAAACTACTTTAACAAAGAATTAATATTAAAATAAAAAAGAAGAAAATAATGAAATAGAGACAATATATATAAAACTGTATCAAGCTCCCAGGATGACAGTCTCATCACCGGCAGGGACTGGGGAAGTCCCAGACTGGACTCAATGACAGATGGGAACTGGGTTCTAGCTCTGGAGTCAGGAACAGACGGATTGGGATCCTGATATCATGGTAGGTGAGGATGGCTGGCTGGTTCCCTCTGGGAGTCCTGCATGTTGTGACATGGACCGAGCCATGCACAATCTTCACATCTTGCTCATGAACATCAAGGCCTCGTTCATATCACTGTCCACACTCACAATGAAGTTCTTTTGCAGGCCATGTTCAGAGAATTTTTGAGCCATGCTTTGAAATTATCAGCCTTAAATGAATGCATTTTAATTTTAGTACTGAAGAATGGAAAATTTCTCTCCTTCATTTATTGTTCTGTTTGTTCCACTGCTTACCTCATGGCTTAATCTTTGCAGTCTATGGATGTCTATGTGTTGCAGCTTTATTGAAACCAGATTCACCATGAAATTCGTTCTCCCACACATAGAGATTATATTGATATAGGTGTCTACTCCATATATTCAGAAAGCAAGTGATTAGCTTCTTTTGTACTTCTCCTGTTGATGCCTAAATGAGGCATTGTCATATGACAGTGCGATGTACGCCAGGTCAGCATGGATTTGCATAGCGTGCTGCTCCAGCCTCCTCAACAGCCAACTCTTAACAGAAGCTTGCAGAGAAGCATTAAAAATAGCAACCCTATTAATATATAATGTCCCAACATCAGCAGTTCTGTGCAATTGGCTGTGATTAACTTGTGGGTGAAGACCATAAAATTATAACAGCTACAAAAATGAAACCGTTTTCCCATTTAGTATTTTCATGGTTTGGATCAGTTGCTGCAGGTCAGTCAGCTAAATCCCACCTGACATTCCTTGGCAATGAAGCTGATCACACCAGTTACATTTTCTGATAAATCTGCAAATACTGAAAAGTGTATTGCAAAATAATGAACAAGCAATGGAAGAAACCCAGAATGTCCGTAAAAGTCTATAGAAGGAATTGATTATACTCAGTTTCACTGAATTTCACTGAATTTTTTTTGGAGTTGGAAGGGACCATAGAGATCATCTAGTCCAACTCCCCTGCCAATGCAGGACCACCCAGAGCATGTCAGAGCATGCCTCTCAGGACGGCATCCAGTCGGG
>BJBW01024751.1:7160-17498 GCA_004320125.1 Scolopax mira
CTCGGGGCAACCTGGGCCAGGCTCTCACCACCCTCAGGGTAAAACATTTCTTCCTTCTATCTAGTGTAAATCTCCCCTTTTTTAGTTTAAAACCATCATCTCTTGTCCTGTCACGACAGGCCCTGCTAAAAATCTGTCCCCAGCGTTCTCTTAAGACCCCTTGAAGTTGGGTTGGCAGAGGAGCTCCCAGAGATGGTCCAAAAGAGTTTGGGAATGGTCCTTCAAGGCTGACCCTCCTTTCCCTGGTCCTGTGAGCCTGGAGGTGGGACAGCAAGGATGGGATTCATCCCACCATATGTAGATGTGTCCAAGCAGAAGATTTCCACGCAGCAGCTAT
This sequence comes from Scolopax mira, assembly GCA_004320125.1. NCBI lineage: Eukaryota > Metazoa > Chordata > Aves > Charadriiformes > Scolopacidae > Scolopax > Scolopax mira. The sequence continues at coordinate 7,498 of BJBW01024751.1, forward strand.
GGTCAAAGGGAGACAGGAGAGGAGGATGTAGATGAGTGACCATGGAGAAAAGAGGCAGCCAACCTCATCTTCCAAACATTCCTCAAAGGACGTTGGGCACAGCTCGGGGTGCTCACAACCTGCCGAGGAACCACGGAGCCGCTGCTCCAAGCCCTTCTCCCCTCCTTGGCCGGTGAATGGAGACTCCGGCGGTTTTGTTTCGGGCAGACGGAGCTCGTCAGAAGGAAGAAAAGGCTCCTTGTTTGGGGGTCGTGGCTCTAATCCTGTTATGTGTCTGCGAGAGAAAAGGGGACGACGGAGCCAGGAGGACAGACCCGGTGACGATGCCAATTCCCTTCCCTCCGCGCCCCCGCGTCCCGGTGCCAGCCCTCCCCCGGCCACAAAAGGCCCTCTCCCCTCTCCGGGGGCAAACTAATCAAGCATTTCAATTTAATAGCTGGCCGTAACCTCGCCGTTTCATAAGCCACGAGGCGTTGGATTAAAGCCCCTGTGTTGTTTTCCTCCACAGGGCCCGAAGAATCAGCTCCGGTGACTGGCACGGCCTACGGTGGATGCTCTTTGAGGCACTGGCTGTCCCCCCCATTCCGTCCCCGTGGTGCACCCACGCGTGCAACACCGTGCTCCTCCTCCCTCTTTCCGCACTCCGGCAAAGCCAGGGCAGGAGGTGAGCCCCCAGGCTGGGGACGTGCTGTCATCCAGGGGGGGAAACTGAGGCACGGGGAGGGAGGCTGACCCCAGAGGAGATGGGGCTCCAGGGCTCGTGTCCGGCTGGAAGGAGATGGGGACCAACGGTGGTGCCTTCACGTGGGAAACGGGAGCACGGTGGGTAGGTGAGTTGGTTCTGAAGGAGCGGGCACAGTGAGGAGGGGGATGATGGAGGGGGGGGGTCAGACCCAGATCCCAGAGTCCCCCTGTCACTCTCTGACACGTGTGTTATGAACTGGAGCATCTTTAGACCTGCTTAAATCCTCGTGACCCAATTTTGCCCTGAATCCCGATAAGTCCCTGCAGCCCTAAGTGGGGGAGCAGCTGTAGCCAAGAGCTGGGCTGAGGATGTCCCCCCATCTCCTCCTCACGCCCTCCCCTCACTGCTCTTAAATGAGGGGGGTAACACCGAGGAGTTATCACCCCAGCTTTTGGAGGGGATGGCCCTCTGCTCCCCACCTTGGCCACACACTGGGCTCCTCTGACAAAAAATGGGCAAAAAATGGGTGATGAATGATGAGCAGTTGCCACCTTGTCCACATGGGAGGTTCCCAGGATGGGCAACTCCATGTCAAGCCAGGGCAGATGCGTGATGGAGGGGCTGTGCTGGGATGGAGAGGTTGTAACCGTGTCATCTTCACTTCCAAGGTGGCACCATCCACAATGTTGGGGCTCTGCTGTACCACCCTCACCTCCAAGGTGGCACCATCCATGATGGAGGGGTTGTGCCACACCAGCCTCACCTCCAAGATGGGACCATCCATGATGGAGGGGCTGTGCCGTGCCCAGCAAAACTGGGATGAAGTCTCTCTGTCTGGTCAAGAGACCAGCACCATATTGGCTGCTTCTTCCCTGCAAAGGAGATTTTCTTCTCTCCCTACAGTGTCCAGCTGGACCCGCAGGCGCCATCGGGAAGGATCCCAGCACGGAGAGTTTCCCTGCAGCTGCACGTTCACTGGTTGGACTCGCTCCTCATCCATCCCACCCCGTGTCTCCCTGAATCCTTCCCTGCTGGCTCCCTCCAAGGGCAGCTGGAGATGTGGGGTGGCCTTTCCCATCCCCTTGCAACCCCTTCCCTCCTCTTCCTCGCAGCCCCACAGGCGTTTCTCACCCACAGCCCCATGTCATTTCCCATCTCCTCCAACGTCCCCTTCCTTACACATGCCCAAAGCAACAGCTTCTTCTTCCCTTCCTCCTCTTCCACAAGCTCAGGTCTTCTCCCTCCCGCCATAGGGGTGCTCATCCCAATCCTGCTCCCTTTCCCTCCTGTTTATCCCACAGGAAAATCCCCCCCAGCATCTCCCCGTGACAATTATCCCTGGTTTTACCTGTCGTACAGCTCCGTGCTGGAATGGGATCAGCAACAACCAAAGCCACGACGGTGCCCTCCAGCTGCTCACTGCGATTCGTGTCACCCCCCTTCCCCAGGATCACCATCCGGGTCCCACCCACCCCCAGTCCCCCCCATATTTTAATCTCCCTGAGTTGAGAATTAATTATTTAGCAGCTCATGGAAGGCAGCAGCGACATCTCAAAGCGCTGCGGCTTTAGCTCCTGCCTGCCCCGGGGAGAGCGTCGGCCATGTCCCCCCGGTGCCTGTTGGTGCTTAATTGTGGGTGTTGATTAATTGCTTCATTTCCTCTCTCCTGAAGAGCCACGAGTTTTGGCTCCTGGGAGAATCCAGCTCCTGCGGGAAGCGAGAGGGAGCCGCGGCCAGAGGGGAGGGCGGTGGGATCCTTGGGGTTCTCCAGATGGAAAGGAGGAGCTGGGAGGTGACAACCCCCTGGCATTTTGGCCCCAAATTCCCCTGAAAGGAGTTTTTTTTTGGGCAGGAGGTGGTCGGGAACACGCTGTTGGTGACAACTACACCCCCAAGGCGGGGGTGACCTTGGTGGGGGGACAGGGATGGAGCCCAGGAGCCTCCACCAAACAGCCCGGGGTGTCCCGTCTGTATCCGAGCATCCCTGGGATGGCAGAGTCCCCGCTCCGGTGGGATGCAGAGACAGGAAAGGCAAGGAGGGAGGGGGGGGGGCCAGGCATCCACCCCCCCATCCCCCCGGGGTGATGCTCAGGGGCAGCAGCGACCAAGGAGCTGCCGTGTCTGTGGTGGGAGATCGCAGGCACCGGCACGAGGCTTAACTATTTTTTTTTTTAAAAAAAAAAAAAAGTTTTATTTCAAGATCTTCCAGGGTTTTTTTTCTTTCTCTCTCTTTTTTTTTTTTTTTTTTTTTGTCGTTTTCACTCGTATCTCAAAAAAAGTGGGGTAAAAGTACAAAAAAAGTCAGTTGTGGAACAGCAAAGGTTTAGAAATCACAGCGCTGAACTAACCCAAGCGATAGACACAGAGCACAAACCAAACACCCCCACGACACGACGCGGCCGAAGACCAGTTACTGCCTTTGGCTTTGTAGTATTATTATTATTAATATTATTATTATTATTCATTAATTGGATTTTTGTTGGTTTTCTTTTTTTTCCTTTTTTTTTTTTTTTCCTCTGTACAAAACACACCAAAGCATGCCACGGAGCGGGGAAAAAAAACCAAAATAAAAAAATAAAGAGATACCAGGCAGGGGGAAGGAGCCAGGAAATTTGTACAGTGTAGGGGGGGAAAACGACACAGGAGGGCTGGCTCCTGCTCTCCCCTCTTCTTCTTCCTCTTCCTCCTCCTCCTCCTCGCTCACGTCAGGTTGTTCTGCAGGCAGTTGAGGTCGCCCCCGTCCTGCTCCCCTTTGCCGCCGTCGTGCTTGGGCGACGTGGAGTTGTGGATGTTAAAGGGCTCCTCGTCCTTCAGGCAGGATTTCAGGGAGTCCTGCAGCTTGTGGGGGGCGCTGGGGTCGTCCTGCCGGGAGAGATGATGATGATGATGATGATGATGGGGGTAGGGGGGGGGCACACCTGCAATGGGGACCGGGCGAAGGCATCGATGATGTCCCCAATGTCAACCCATCTCGACCTTGCAGGCAGGGGTGGCCAAAGGTGAATGCCTTTGAGTCCCCCCCAACTCAGCGCATATTTTGGCACTGGGGGGGCAGGGGGGGTGTGTGACAACAGGGTTCACCCCACCTTTGGTGACTCGTTGCCATTCCCTGGCACGGGTCCCCCACCTCAGGGAGGGGGGGGTGTGTGCCTCCGGCTGCCCAAAGCCACTCAAGAGCCACATTAGCCATGGGGCGCCGTCCCACCTTCCCCCCCTCACCGTCTCCCCCCCGACCCCCCCCATTTCTCATCTCATCATCCCCACACCAATTAGCAACTCCCTGGAGCGAGCGGTGTTTGGCAGGAGGCCCGAGGGGTGGGATTTATTGCGGTTCGTTAACGTACAGCCGGCCCCACCGCGCTGCTGGCCATGTCCCCAAGTCCCCCCCGGAGCATCTTTCCCCCCCCCTCGGGTTTTTTGGGGCTGGGCTGAACCCCAAATTTGTCCCACATCCATGGGGAGAGCGGGGCTGAGCTCCGGGTGCGTTGGGCAACGTCTGTGCCCGGATGGTCCTGATGGGGCAGGATGAGCCGTGGGGACGAGGCACCCACTGGATCTGTGGGTGGGGGGCTGGGGTGGGGAGGGGGGGGGACACCCACCCACCCAAAGACCAGCTCATACGGGGGTGGGAAACCTCCATCTTCTGGGCAGTGATCCCTCAGGTGATCCCAGCTGGTCCAGGGTGATGTTCCACCAGCAATGGATGAGCACTGAGCTCCTCGCTCGGGGCAGGGGCTGCTCCCCACGTCGTGTGTGTGTGTCCCCCCCAAAAAAAACCAACCCCTTTATTCCCAGGGGTTTCACATCCTTGTTTTAGTGCTTCTCCGAGCGGGCCCGAGCCCTTCGCATCCCGAGGGGGACACCGGGCACCCGATTCATCCCGAGGTTGATCCTCTGGGCTCCGGGGTGGCCGGGGCCGAGCGGCGGCGGCTACAGATGGTCGAAAGATGGGGTTTTGGGGGCAAAAATGGGCGGTGGGGTACAGCAAAGGCTGGAGGGACCTACTCCTCCTCCAGCTCCCGCTCGGCAAAGCCCTTCGCTTCTCTCTGTTCCGATTCGAAAGAGAGGAGGTTGGAAGGACAGCCCTTTTTTTGGGGACACACACACACACACACATCTTGACCCCGTCCTGCATTTCACCCTCCAGCATCACCCACTGCAGCCAGAGAGCATTGTCCCTGCCACCCGTGCGTGGGGCCAAAGCCACTGGGCAACTCTGGATGGTGGCTCCCCAGGGTGCCACACAGGGCAGGGGGACAGTGGGGTGACACCGACCCCCCCCCACCTGCCCTGGTTTGGGTCACCGGGGCAGGACCCGATAGCGATGGGGTGGTGGGATGGGGACAGGAACGTGCTTGGTGGTGACACCGTCACCCAGACGGGGATGGGGGGGATGGACAGACAGAGGGACAAGGGTAGGATGGCAAACCGGGGGATGGGGAGGTGGGGGGGGGACACACACAGCTTCCTTACGTTTGGGTGGGAGCCCTCGGCGATGGTGGAGAGGGAGAAGTTGTCGTTGTGCAGCTCGGACGGGGTACGGTATCTGTGGGTGGGGGGAGAGGAGAGCACGGTGGTGAGACCAGGGAGGCCACCAAGCACACCCCCCCCGCCCCCCCCCCGTGCCCCTGGCCACGTTTCGGGGTGAACCCAGTGTTGGGGGGGTAAACACCCCCAGTGTGGGAGGTCCGGGGGCTAAACATCCCCAGGAATGGAGGTTTGGGGCTAAATATCCCCAGATCTTGTGGTCTGGGGGCTAAATGCTCCCAAATCTGGGGGGAAGTGGCGTAGGTTTGGGGTTAAATGTCCCCAGGGATGGAGGTTTGGGGCTAAATCCCCCCAGATCTGGGGATCTGGGGACTAAATACCCTCTGGTCTGAGGTTTTGAGAGCTAAATGCTCCCAAATGTGAGGGGAGGGGGCTAAATGATCCCAGATATTGGGATTTGGGGACTAAATGTCCCCAAACCTGGGGATTTAGGGGCTAAACATCCCCAGCGGTTGGGGCTTGGGGCTACATATCCCCAGCTCTGGGGATCTGGAGGGGGGATGAGGGGGGGGGGGGGGAAATGTNNGGGGGGGGGGGGGGGGGGGGGGGGGGGGGGGGGTAAATGTCTCCAGATCTGGAGTTTCAGGGGTAAATTCCCCCAAATTTCAGGGGAAAATTCCCCCTCTGGGGGGAATGCCACCAGGGATGGAGGTTTAGGCTAAATTGCCCAGATTTGGGGACTTGGTGGGAGAGGGGGGAGCTAAATGCCCCCCCAGATATAGAGTCTGGGGGCTAAATGTCCCCCGTTCTGGGAATTTGGGACAAAATGCCCCCAGATCAGCGGGTTTGGGACAAAATGCCCCCAGATCAGGGGGTTTGGGACAAAATGCCCCCCAGCTCTGGTGAGGGATGGGGGGGGGGGTAAGGGCAGCCCAGGGCAGGGCTGGAGAGGGAGACCCATGGGCTGGCAGGGAGCTTGGCTGCTAATTAAACTTGGTGCTTCCAAACACTAATTAACAGCTCATTAGGGACCCGGGGTGGGAGGGGCTTTCTCCTCCACAGCTCCAGGGAGGTGGGCACCAATCACTGGGGTTGGAGGGGGGGTGTGTGTGTGACCCCCACCTTCCCTTGCCCTGTCCCCGGGGGGACACGGTGGGGACCCATCTCCAGTGGCCCCCGTGGCAGGGTGGTGAGCCCAGCTGGTGGCCCCCAGCTCCCAGCGGAGCAGATTAACTGGTGCCAGTTCAGGAGCAGCTTTAAGGGATTAACGGTAGAGCAGGAACCACAAACCACGTTGTCCCCCCCCTCACCCCCCCCACAAGGGCACCCACCTCCAGGAGCTTTCCCACCCCATGGGTGATGACACCACACGGGGAACCTCATCCAGGTCCCGGTGCCACCACCACCACCACCCAAACCTCTACGGCTACCAAGGTGGCACCCCTGGAGGGGTTGCGGCAGGGGTTTTTTTTGGGGGGTTGGGGGGGTGCCAGCCCTGTTTCCCCCCCCCCCACTCCCCAGCCTGGTGCCACTCACTTGGTCTTGCGCAGTTTGCTGTTCTCCGTCTTGAGCAGGTAGAGCTTCTTGGCGAAGAAGACGGTGAGCATGAAGAGCAGCAGCACCACCAGGGCGGCCGAGCCCACGGCCACGCACATCACCTGGAAATCGGTGACAATGGCCTCGCAGCGCGTGCCCTTGTGCCACGTGTAGTCCTGTGTGTTGCACCTGGGGGGGAACAACACAGGGACGCCGTTAGGGGTTCCCCCAACCCCACAAATAAGGTGCGGGGGCCCCCTCTCCCACCCCACAAACGCCTCCCCTCGCCCCACAGGAGGCACTCGGCGTGTCTGATGGAGGGCTTGGGGGTGAGATGAACGGCTCGTCCCACCCCCAACGCCGGGGCCAGGTGAGATGGGTGATAGTGGGGGACATCGGGGTGATGCTTGTGGTCCCCCCCTTTCCCACACCACCCCCACGGCGTGTGCCGAGCCGTACGGCTCTTCCCGGGCACAATCTGCCGGGGCCGATTAACGCGGCGGCCCCGGAGCTCCGGCCCTGACCTAATTCCTCGGCCAACCATCGCTCGGGGGGCAGGGAAAGCCCCTCCGTGTCCCGGCGGGATGGGGCTGAGGGGGGAAAAGAGACCCTGATGGGGTGCAAGGGGTCTACAGGGGGTGGAGAGCCTGGGAATGGGGTGCAGAAAGATGGAGTGACCAGGAATGGGGGTACCCAGGGACCTGGGATGGGGATGGAGAGCCCAGGCATAGGGATGGAGATAGCAAAGATGGGGTGCAGGGGGACGGAGAACCCAGGGATTGGGATGGAGATTCCAAGGATAGGGATGGAGATAGCAAAGATGGGGTGCAGGGAGATGGAGAACCCAGAGACAGGGATGGAGAGCCCAAGAATAGGGATAGAGATAGCAAAGATGGGGTGCAGGGGGATGGAAAGCCCAGGAATAGGGTACTTGGAGAGACTGAGGATGGGGTGCACAGGGATGGAGTGACCACGGATGGGGTACAGGTGATGGAGAGCCCAGAGATGAGGTGCACAGGGATGGAGTGACCAGGGGTGGAGCGTCCAGGAATGGGGTGCAGGGAGAAGGACAGCTCAGAGATGGGGTGCTTGGAGATGGAGGTCCTGGGGGATGGAGCGCAGGCAGATGGAAAGCCCAGGGATGGGGTGGACAGGGATGGAGTGACCAAGGATGAGGTGCATGGGGATGGAGAGTCCAAAGATGGGGTGCACAAGGATGGAGTGACCAGAGATGGGGTGCAGAGAGATGGACAGCCCAGAGATGGGGTGCTTAGAGATAGAGATGCTGCGGATGGAGCACAAGGGGATGGAGAGCCCAGAAATGGGGATGGAGAGCCCAGAAATGGGGTTCTTGGAGATAGAGAGCCCAGATATGGGGTGCACACGGATGGAGAGCCCAGAGGTGGGGATGGAGTGACCGAGGATGGGATGCAGAGAGAAGGACAGCTCAGAGATGGGGGGTGTGGAGACGGAGATCCCGGGGATGGAACGCAGAGGGGTGGCGAGCCCAGGGATGGGGCGCACAAGGATGGAGAGCACCCCACATGCACTCCCCCCCCTCCCTCCCCCTCCATTTCCCCACAGCCCGGGGGTCCCTTACCGGCAGAAGGCCCCGTGACTCTCCACCAGGTAGCACTGGCCGCCGTTGTGGCAGTAGCTGGGGACGAGGTCGCAGAGGGAGCGGCAGGAGCTGTTGTGCCGCACGTACCCGCTCCGGCACTCGCTGCCGTTCTCCGCTTGGCCCCGCTCCCCCGGCCGCGGCCGTGCCGTGGGGCTGCCCCCCGCCACTCCCGAGGGCTGCGGCGGGGCCGCGTCGCGGCGGCCGGTGGGTCGGGGGTCCCGCGGTGCCGGCTGGAGCCCGGGCACAGCCGAGGCGGGCGGCCGGTAGCTGTTCTCATCCTCCAGCCCCCCGTCTTCCTCCTCTTCCTCTTCTTCTTCCTCCTCCTCCTCCTCCTCCAGCTCGTCCTCCTCATCCCCATCGGCGTAGAAGGAGGTGGTGGGGTAGAAATCAGCGTCGTCGAAAGGCGTGAAGTCGTCGTAGAGCTCATGGAGGCCCCACGGCGTGGCCGCCCCCTCCGGTTCCCGTTGCCCAGCCGAGCCGGCCGCCCCCCGGCCCCCCTCAGGGAAGCCCCCCATCCCCTCGCCCCCCTCAAACAGGTCGTAGTAATCGACGTCGATGATCTCCGAGGCCGGCCGCTCGGCCGGGCCTGTGGCGGCGGTGATGGGCTCCTCCAGCCAGGTCAGATCCGTCCGGCCACGAGCCCCCTGCGCTGGGGCCGGGCTGGATGTGGCCTCCCAAAGCTCTGAGTCCTCCAAGGCGCCCAGCATAAGGCTGGGGTCACCCGGGGCGGGGGTCCGTGGCACGGCCGAGCCCCCGGCCACCAGCAGCAGGTCGGATTCGGCCGAGTCGGTGGTGAGCTGCGGGCCAGGGGGGCTCGGCGGGGGGGCCGTGAGCTCCCCAAATCCCCCCGGGCTGGGCAAGGAGGCTGGCGTGGGCCGCTCGCCGCTCCCCGGCTCCTCGGGGCTGCCGAGGGCCACGGCCACCGTCCCCCCGTCCCCGGGCCAGGTCACCGCCGCTTGGCCCTCCTCCACCGAGCTGGATTTGGGGGGCAGAGCGCTAGCGTCCCCCTCCCCGGCGCACCCCGCACACCCCTCCGGCATCGCCACCGGGTCCGTGGTGGCCGCTGTGTCCCCCCCGGGGGGCTCTAGCTGGGGTCCCGCCTGGGGCTCGCCACCTGCCGTGGCCCCCCCAGAGCCGGTGCCATTGCTGGGTGCCCCCCCCAGGGGGTCTCTGCTGGCCGGGTCCCACCGCAGGGAGCTGCTCTCCAGGGAACCCCCCTCCCAGTCTCTCCCCTCGGCCTCGCTGGCGTTTTGGGGGGGCCACTCGGATGCTGGAGGGGGGAGAAGGAGAGAAAAGAGGTGTCAGAGGTGCCCCCCACACCCTGGGGGTAGCACAGAGGCCGGGGGGGGGTGTGTGTCCTGGTGGGTCCCCCTCTTGGTGGGTCCCCACCAGCTCAACCTAACACCCACCACATCACAACAAACCATTTTGGGGGGGGGGGCTGCACCCCAACTCTTCTAGAACCTCTCATAGGGACCGAGGGGGAAAACACCCCTCTGTGGGTGCCACCCCCCCCCCCCCCCCCTCACCCCCCAATTCTGCGGCCCCCCCCCCCCCCCCATCTAAACCCCTGGCCCAGCCCCTCCAGTGAAGGGCACTGGCCTTTCCCCACCCTTCAAGGAGATCCAGCTCCCCCCCAGGGGCAATCTAACCCCCCCACAAAGGGATCCA
>BJBW01024767.1:0-10180 GCA_004320125.1 Scolopax mira
CCCTTCTGTGGAGAAATTCAAGACCCGACTGGATGCAGTCCTGAGAGGCATGCTCTGACATGCTCTGGGTGGTCCTGCATTGGCAGGGGAGTTGGACTAGATGATCTCTATGGTCCCTTCCAACTCCAAAAATTTCAGTGATATTCAGTGATATTTCAGTGATATCCTGCCTAGCCTCTGACTATTGAACTTCTCACATCTGTCCTGTGCCGCAGCAGCACCATGGGGTTATCTCAGGTACCCTCGGAGGGCTCATACAATGCTAGAGGTCTATGTGTGAGCAACAGCATGGTACTTAGACTTATTTGTGGAGTACAGCAAGGAGGAATAGGCACAGAAGGTTGGTAAGGAGTTAGGAGAGGTTCACCAGGTGGGTTGATAGAAGATGTGCTTAGCCAGAGGTCATGAAGCATCAGGGAAAGTAAACATTGGTGTTTAAAAGAAAATGCTCTTTGAGCATTTGGGAAACTGTTACATGTTGGATACTCACATTGGCAGGTGATATCAAGGAAGGACTGTGACAAGATCTTCATTCTTTGTTGCATATAGTCAGGGATGGAGGCAAACATATTCCAAAGTGGAGACAATTCAGATGTGGGCTTTCAGCAGACAGGAACAGTGATTCTAGGGGTTTGTTGCTTATTTCCCTAATTCTTTTTTCTTTTAGTGTTTTCTTGTGGTTTTTTTTTTTTTTTTTTTTTTTTTTTTACTGAGAAGGCACTGTGCTGCTCTCACCATTGTTTCTTCCAGGGTAGCAGAGGCAGAAAAGGGAGATGTGACCCTCCCATGGTTCTTGCATACAGGGCTCTGCAAACAGACCACAGAGGGGCAACATCTGGTTTTCCAGGGCAAGGATGCAATGCCAGCCTACAGGTGGGGGATACACCTTCTCACAGGGACCCTCAATGTATGTGTATCCCAAATGAAATGTGTGCTTGTGAAACCCACAAGGTCACTGTGAGTGGTTGTGCAGGGAAGAGGTAGTGACACAGTGTGAACTTCCTTCTGTGAGGGACCACAAGGTGAAACCAGAGGAGGGAAGTATCATGTTCACCACAGCAGGGACAGCCTGTGTGGGATCTAGCCACCACTTTGTTCCTTTTCCCTCCAATGAATTAAAACCTCACTTGTTTTGTTGTGGTCTCCAGCCCATGCTAACACAGGCACTCAACGGGTTAACATTATGCCATCCTTTCTGTTTTGTTCATCCATCCCTGGTTTTAATTTTGAGAGAAATTTACACAAGAAAACCATCACTAGCAACTGAAAGGCTCTGCCTTCACCATGAAAGCATTTTAATTTCTTGACGGAATACCAAAGCCATCTCTTCACCTGTAATATCTCATGTAATTGAGAGGAAAAAACCTTGTGTTAACTTCTTGTCCTTGCCACTCAAGAATGTCCAGGGGACCTGAATGCACCATTATTACTTTGCAAGAAACTCCTTTTGTGCATGATTTATTTGACTTGATTTATAAAGGGAGACAGCAAGACAGTTGTCACTTCTTCCCATGCAGGCATCAGGCCTGAGCAGAGACAAGAGGTGAGCGGTGCTTGGTGACAGGTTATTGCCAAGGTTGAGATACAGGGCCTTTTTTGTTTTATTCTCCATCTAAATTAGTTACTGCAAAGATATTTCCCTGGTGGAAAATTAGTTTCAATATTTATTTCCTACCTGACACTTTATTATTCTTTTATTGAGTGGAATGTGTGCTTTTGCTTTCAGAGCTGGCTATAGCCTGCCTCCACTGTTTTAGTTTATAAACTCGTGCCAACCGTCCGTTGGTTGGCCATGCAGAATGAATAACTGCTTCGGGCCTGACCCCTCGTCCACCCTCTAAAATAAACATCCAGTTCAACTTAACCCAAGATGGAAAGATTTTTTTATTTCTTTCATAGCTAAAAATCGAAGAGGGTCGGGGGGACCTAACGCAACATTCCAATGAATTGTCAGAAATACATCATTCAAAGGGTTTTATTTATAACTTGGTCATTTGTAACTATAGGAGAGCTAGACTGGAGTGTCCTTCATAAACTGGGGAAGGAAACAGGTCAGTGGGAACACACTCAGGTTTTGGAGATTACAAAGTCTTTCTCAGGCATTGTCCACTGCCCTTCCCTGCCTGTGAGGCTGTAAATACTTGGTAAAGTTGTGCATCTGTTGTTGGTTGTTTTTTTTTTTTTCTCCCTTTCCTGTTTTCATGTCTCTGCTTTGAATAAAATATTCAAACATATATTGGAGAGGGAGTGGAAACATGGCCTTGAGGGCAGTGACTCCTGAGCACCAAGGGACTGTATGTTCTCCAGTAGCTCCCTCTCAGTGGTTGTTTCCACCATCTTCCTTTGCCTGGCAGGAGCATGTAAATATTGCTGAAGCATGAGACTTGCTTTATGTCATGGCCCAAGGTCCATGGCTCTAGAAAATTGCTTAGCAACCTGTGTAATTTTTACATTTGTTTCCCTTGAGCAAATTTAAAGTGAAGCAGTTCACATGCATGGTGTGACTCCAAGAGGAGAAAGCAACACCTTTTCCTGTGTTACTTGTCAACCTTTCCGTAAGAGAGGATGAATGTGACTTCAAATCTCCGCAGGTCAAGGAAATTGAATCTCAGCTTATCACCTCAATGCTGGATTGCAAGCAAACAGTGACCTCCTGCTGGCTTTGCAAAGGACTCTAGGGTGAAACTATATTTTAGCTGAACTGGTTCAGCAATTTCTGTTGTCACAAGCAGTACCTGTCTGTGGCTCATACCTTGCTTTGTTCCTCCTGGAGCTCTGTGAGGCTCCTGTGGGCAGTGTTTCTCTCCTGATGAAGTGAACAGGAGACCTGCTGTCTAGTTCTGCCGCTGCCCAGAGTTGGGCAAATGTTTTGATACTTACATGTTTGCTTTCCCCACTTTTCAATAGTTACAGCGTTAAAGTCTTCATAGAATATTTGAAATCAAAGTTAAGGAGGTTCCACTCAAATATGAGGAAAAACTTCTTCATGGTGAGGGTGACAGAGCCCTGGAACAGGCTTCTGGAACAGGAGTCCCCTTATTTGGAGATTTCCAAGAACCTCCTGGATGCAGTCCTGAGTAACATGCTCTAACATGCTCTAGGCAATCCTGCTTCAGCAGGGGAGTTGGAATAGATGATATCTATGGTCCCTTTCAATTCTGAAAATTCATTGAAATTCAGTGAAAGACAAATACTTTGATAGTGCTGCAGCCTCATTGCTAGGACTGAAATGGTTTAAATATCACATGGTAATCCAAAATACCTCCACCATCCCAATACTGTGGCTTCAGCAGTTCCTTTGGATTTCATTAATTTGGCTGTCTCTGGGGTCCCCATTATCAAAATATGTGGGGAGCAGTTAAAAATCACCCCTCAGATATGATGGAAAAAGACCAACTCTTAGGGTACTTTCCCTCAAGATGCATCGAAGTGCTAACCAAAGGTGTACTGAGTTACAAACAGATATGAGGCATTTATAGGGTTATAGTAAAAAAGATTTAGCAAGAGAATTCTTATAATAGAGATATTTCACAAAATAACTATATACAGGACAATGTAATATTACAGAGCATATCAGAGAGCCTTTACATTAAGAATGTCATCTATTTTCATAATGCACATATAAGAGTTTCTGCTGATGTTTTTGAGACTGAAATGTGTTTTCCTCCTCCCTGAGCTGATTATTTTTTCTCACTTTGGCATCTTATTTGTATTGTTTCTTCTTATGCAATTTTATTGTGACATCTCGCTGCAAAATAAAAATGTGGCCTACAGGAAAACCTAGAATTGTGTTCCCTACAGTGCATCAGTCAGACAATAAAATAGCCATCACTAGGAAAGTGTGTTTACAAAAGCTATTATTTTGTAAATAGAAAGGGTTTTTTTCTGGCTTTACATTCAAATAAATGCATAGGGACAACTTTTCAGATGATATAAACTGGCTTCAGGATGGCTCTACCAATTTTTGTGAGCTGTAGATCTGTTCAGGAGACTACCTTTCTTTTCTACTGCTTGTTCTGAGAGCATCTAAAAATGCTTTTCTATTGAGTATGTATGGGTTTCGGGTTTTTTTTGGTTGGCTGTTTCACTTGGTGTGTGAAGGTTCATCTTTCACTCCCACTGTTCCTTCTTGTCCTCTGACCAACTCCACTGACCATGGTCTTACTGATGTTCATCACCAAACGAAGGTGTTTGCCTCGCTGCTGCTATTCTATTGGCTCCGCTGAGTAACAAGAATTTATACACTCAGATCAGGTAGCATTAGCTGCATTGTGGTGTCTGCATCCTCTCCCTGTATCTCACTGGGCAAATGTGATTGCTGATGATCTTCACAGCTTGGGGTGAGTGTTGGGTAGGACTTAGGCAAATACAGTGGAACTCAACATGTTTATTTATGTCACTCAAAGACATTCTTTTGCTTACCAAGAAACTTCATGGGCTTGTGATATTTATAGTGACTTTGAGGACTCCACAAAGAAGATGCAAGTGCTCTGCAGTGTGAGATCTGTCCTGTTTTCAATGTAGACATCTGTAGCCCATCCCAATTAATTTTGTCAAGGTTGTGGGTTTTTTAAAATCATATCCCATAATAATGTTCATTATGACCACAGCTCAAATAAATCCATGTAATTCAATTTTCTGCCAGTAATTATCTGCTCATCTGATTCAGATTGTGTATATCAGAGTAATTGCACTAATGTCATCAAAGTTACACGAACCTAATCAGAGTATCTCTTGAACTGACATAATCCACAAAAGATGTATTTATTGACCTCTTTTACTCAGTTCACCCTAACACAAAATGGAGATGATGGATCAACTGTACCGGATTGAATGCAAGAAAAATTATTTTGAAAGTCCTTTCCTTCCTAACTCATGAACTTATTGAAGGTTTAGTCAGAGACAATTGATGTCTTCAGAGAGAAATATGATTGCAGGGCCCAAGCAACACTTTGGCTGTCTCTGATAACCAGAGGCGTGGAGAACTGTGTCTGCACAACTGAATCAAACCTCTAGTGTCTGGGAAATCTAATGCTTGTTGGAATCATAATTCATAGCTACTGGGAAAATCTTCTTAAGAGATATAACACATAGTTGTATTCAGTCCAGTACCATTTGCAAAAGATTTCACCCAAGATACCAACTTTTTTAGGCAAGTATTTTATATTGCTAATTTTCATGCAACACAACTATTCACTTCAGGTCCTTCTAATACATCAGTAACTACTATGGGTTCAAGCTAAAGACTCCTCTTTCATGAAAGGAAAACAGATGTAGGAAATGTAGGAAACAGATGTAGGAAAACAGATACTTCATCAAGGTATCAACCAGTGAAGTATGCTTTAAAACTGCAAACAAACAGAAAAAGACTTCGCGATGGAGGCTACTACAGACACTGATGTGCTGTTTTCATTGGTTTTAATGGGCTTTATCTTCATGGCTTGTACAGGGAACAAACCTGGAAACCCATATTATTCATAAAACTTAGCTAATAACCTGCAAAGCCAGGTATTTTATTAGCGATTTATATATCTGCAGATGGGGAATTGATATAATCACAGAAAATCCTATCTAATGACAAATAAATAGGTTTGTGGTTGCCTGCTTTCAACCGTCCAGCTTCTCAAGCTTACATGAGTTTCACTTCAAAAGCTAATGGTGATTCTGTCAGTACAGATGCAAGTATCAGTTGCGTAAGAGTATGCAAAGAATAAGCATCAGAGTATGCAAAGAGACAAGCAGTAAGAAAACTCACTGCTTTCTTATGTTGCTTTTCCTCTTCCAGACCAAAGCCTTCAAGTCAACAACCTGCAGTTGCATTAGCAGATGGTGACTTGATTGGCTGTGAAGAAGTCCATTGTTTTTCAGTGGCTACAGATGGTATAAATTTGAATTTATCTGATCAGATATACAAGCCATGTGTTAGATGAATCCCACCTATACATTGTACTGCTTACCATTTGAGCTCATCTCCCATTTAGGCCAGTAGAGACAAATAGACATGTTTAGAATAGAATTAATGTGACCAATTTTAGATAATTATTTTACAATGAGATGAGTCATGCTCTAAAAGTGTTTATTTCCTCTGCTGTCTATAAGAGTAGCCTAGACAAGTAGTTGGGTTCTAGATACCAGAAGCATCTTGATTGAGATGAAGGTGCCCACTCCAGGCTGACTGCATATTCAACTCAACCTGCAAACCCTTCCAGATCAATAGGCATTTTAACACATTTAAAAACTGTTATAAATGTGGTAAATAAATACTGAAAGGTTTTCAAATACAGAGTTTTGAGAATATACACCCTGGTCAAATATTTTTTTTTCACTTTATAAAGTGCTTGAACTTAGATTGCCAATATTTTAGCATCAAGAATTGGTATCTGTCTGCAAGATGAGATGTAGTTTAGCACAGCTTATTGAGCTGGCACAGTGATACTGTGAAAAATTATATATGCCTAAAGATAAATATATATATTTATATATATTTATAAATGATGCAATCTTGTTTTATTTATACTGTAGTCATAGCATTTAATTCAAAGATTAGTAACAAAGGAAAATCTTTGCCCAGTGAGTTAAACTAACACTGTGTAATTTAATTAACCACTAGGTATAAATATAGAGCAGTGTAGACTCTTTGGACTGTATAATTTTTTGATACCAGAAGAAATACACTGTGGATTTTTCAGTGTCCTATTTGCTGACGTTTTTCTTAATAAGCTTATTGAGGGAAGCTTATTGAAACATATGATCTCCAGAGACTTTCACATTTAGTTTTATTGTGGATTTGTATTTTTCTATTTAAGGCCATTTGAAATCCCAAATGGTCTTCATCAAAGCGACTTTCACTTAGAAGTTAGTTGCTGCAGCTTCCTGAGCTCCCTTAGAAATCAACTTATCCAAATTATGGCATTAAGTGGGACAACAGTATTTAATTTCAGACAGATGGGAAATTGACTGTTACACATCTTTGGTGGTACAAAGTTTGCTGGTAATTTCTCATTTTAAAGGTCTTTTGGAGGATTCACAAAGCCCCTGAGACTCCTGTGAAGGAACATGATATTGTTTTCTTCTAACTAACTGAAGTGCCTGAGGGATTAAGTATAGAGGGAAACCTTGCATTAGAATAGGTTGACAAGAGAGATGATTCATTAAGAATTCATCAACAAAAATTATTTCAAACAGCAGAAATCTCTATTGCAAACCACACTTTCATGTCTCTAAATCAGAATCTGGTGTACCAGTCTCACATCATTCTTTTTCTCAGGAAAGTAGTATAATAGCTTCATTGGACAGAAGAATAGAGAAGCTGTGTTTCCAAGAAGCATGCAGTTAGATGCTAAGATGCAAAATTGAATTGAAGTCACAGATACACTAGAAGCATATCTCTTTGATTTTAGAGCAGGCCACGTTTTAAAATGAAGATATTCCTTCTCTACTGCTTTTATTATTTCCTGTAGGAAAATACTAAGCATGATTGCACACTGGCAATTTCATTTCACTCCAGAGAAGTTTTCTGTTCTACCAAGACCATTGTAGGAAAGGATCTGTCTTGAATGTATATTTATTTGTCAAATGCTTCAAGACATTCTATTGGATACAACTAGGGATGGATCACATCGCTTTGCAAAGAGTTGCAGGTCATGGTCACTGGTAGACAACACCACAAACACAATACAAGTTGAATTTGGAGTTCAAGAAGACCAAACAAGTGGTGCAGCAAGATAGGACTGGAAGAATTCTTCACTCTGCAAATCACAGTATTACAGACTCACAGAATCACAGGAAGGAACCTCTGGAAGTCATCTAGTCCAACCCCCTGCCAAAGCAGGTTCACCTAGAGCAGGTTGAACAGGAACTTGTGCAGGCAGGTTCCACACCACTGCTTCCCACTTCTCAGTCCAGCCGGAAAACACTTCTTCAGTTATTCTGACAGTTCAGGCAGGAAAGAGGTTTTCTAAGTATATGGGAAAGAAGAAATCAGAAACTGAATGCCATACTTGGTCATCCTCCTGTTCAAAAACCTCCTGCCTGCTTCAGTATGGGGAAGTCTAAGGGATGGTAAATCTACCTACTTGCTCCTCAAATAAAAGAAGTGATTCCTGGTCTTAAAAATGAAGCTATGACCAAACAGGTATCAGTATATCTGTCCCCTTGTCTTCCCCCTCACCCTTTTCCTCCCTCCCCCCTGAAAATACTCTCGGGGATACCCCCCATCTCACTAAGAGGAATGGCAAATGCCCTCAAAGGAGGATGGCAAATGCATCCCAGCTGCCAACTAACCGCCCCTGGATCAGGCTAACTAAAGGCTTCATATCTTCTGGAGGTAAGGCAGGGCATCGTTTAGGGCTGGGAGGGTGTTTCGTTGCAGGACGCCGTGGGGTCAGCCGAATGATTCACTCTTCCTTCACCGGCACGTAACGCATCGCAATCGCACGGAACCGGCACAGGGCGGTCCTTGAGACACATTTGTGGCGCTAATAGTTTAGATTTCATCTGAAATGTTTCATCGGGTCGCTGACCTATTACTTGTAGGCAGAGCGCGGCGCTGGGGGAGGATAATATATAGTCGATACACTCCCGAGTCAGACTCCCTTCTTCCCAGTTACCAGGCAACCTCCTCCATCTCCGCTCAGCCCTGCTAATACTTTTCCTCTCTTCACGCTGCAAACTTAGCGATGGAGAGCGTGTGTGCACGAGAGCATCGGAGGGTAAGAGACAAGGCAGAGCATATTTAAGTTAGATGGCTTTTTACAAGCATTAAGCGATGCACTCCTGTAATAAACAACTATGCCAGAGCTAATACTCAATAAACAGTGTGCTTTATAAGCAATTAGGGACTCACATTGTGGAACAGCCATTTCAGTGGAACGTACACTACTACCCTAACAATGCTTAGCAAGATAAGTGGCTTGTTAAAAGCATCATAATTCTCCTTTAAAAATCAATTAACAGTTTGGTGCATTTTTTTTGTGTGTGTGTGTCTATGGACTGCTGGGTGTCTTATTCAAATGAGGATGAACCCGGGGAATTGCTTCTCGTGTTGTATTCATTAACTGCTGTTTAACCCCAAAAAGTGCAAATCTGCAAAATAAATAAATAAATAAATAGATAGATAAATAAAATTATATAACCGTAGTCAAGTTCAGCTGTTTTTCAGCCCAAGACGCAGCTGAAGATGCTCAGATGACTCAGACAAACACATTTTCTCTGAGTAAAGGAGAAGCCAAAGCACATTATAAAAGCATTTCCTTTGTCTTTCTTGGTAATTTTTTAAAATTAAATTCATTAATAATCTATTTCCCAAATCATTCTGTGTTAGGTAGCAGAGGTTTAGTTTAGAGATGTTTGATTGTGATTTCTACACAAATGGGCAGTATATAGCACTTATCCTGAATTTGCAGAATATCTCTTCTTTGTTTTTTAGCGAAACCTGCTTTATGGCAACCCTGGGAAAGAACAGTCTACCAGGACACCAAGCACAGAGAAGAGGGTAAGAAAGTCATGGGAGAGGAACATCCTGGCCATGTCTCCCCTCCATCACCAGCAAGCAGGTCACTGAAGCATCAGAAGTTCTCCTCTTTTCACTTCACAAAGCCAGAGATGTTTTCAAACACACCTGCTTGCAAAGGGAAAAAGCTAGAGCCCTTTTCTAAGTGAAATTATCTCTAAATATTCACAGGATTATTTCTCTTAGCCCAACCTGATGCAGTCCTCGTTTCTACCTCATCAGCGATGTGCTCTCCCTGTCATCGATTTCCTCTCATCCCTTTGTAAATGCCTTCTTTCTTCCCTCCCTGATTAATTATTAAACTATTAAATCAAATGCTGCATGGAAGGGTTTGTAAATCAAAACACAACCTCCACCCACCTCTCCTCAAACTCTGAGCTCTGGGAGCTGTGGGCTTTGTTGGAGGAAAGTCAGACCAGCAAGACCACTCTGCGAGCAAGTATGAGAAGAAGTAGAAGGAGATTTTGGAAGTCCAGTAAAGAAACATTACTGGACTTTGGTGCAGGGATTTCTGCTTGTAATTACAGCCCATACTAAGCATGCACTGGGATTGCATGTGTAAGGTTCTGCACCTGGGCCGGAACAACCCTTGTCATCAGTACAGCCCAGGGAATGAGGTGTTAGAAAGCATCCCTGAGGAAAGGGACTTGGGGGTGCTGATGGATGAGA
>BJBW01024813.1:276-15246 GCA_004320125.1 Scolopax mira
GACATTCAAGGTGAAGCTCGATGAGGCCCTGGACAACCTTGTCTAGTTGGGGGTGTCACTGCTAACTGTGGGGAGGCCAGACTAGATGACCTCTGGAGGTCCCTTCCGGCCTGGACCATTCTGTGATTCTATGATTTAGTCTGTTGAATGACTGAAACAATTTGCATAAATAAAGGTCTATATCTTTGATATAGCTACTTAATCAATGCAAAGGGAGATTTATGCCAATTTTGCAGCTTCCTGATTCTTGGGACATTCAGTTACTGTGACAATTCCTGTTGGAAAGTTAAAACTGCAAATAATCAACCTTATCACAATAGCATCTCATCCTCTCTTTCTGGGAGGTAAAAAATTGAGATAGTAAATTATATGTGTGTATCATCTGGTTCTTCACAAAAAGGGTAAGTAAGCAGTGGAATTCTTTGTGGAAGTTGATAATGGATGGTTAAAGCTTACAAAGGCTCATAAAGTACAGAGAACCTGGAAATCAGGCACATATTCTGAGGAAATGTCTTTATGTACTTAGGCTATAGTTACAATCCTCCCTTAGGACCTTCTATTGACTACTTTCAGTGACAATATAACCTTTGATCTGACTTGGCATGGATGTTCTTATGAAGAAGGAAAACTTCATAGAAGAAATTCTGAAAAACTTGCAGAGGGAGCTACAAGCTTTTGTGAGTTCAATGCAGTAGAACCCAGTGGGAGGGAATATGGCATCTTGCTAATTAATGGGCTGAATTGTCACACAACTTTAAACTCTCAATGGGCTAGTCAACTCCCTTAATCAGCTCAACCCTGCATGGGTCTCCTCTAATACTGCTGTTAGTGCCACATTGTATTAATAATCAAAATTCCAATTAAATGACACTTTGCAAGTATGTCTTTCCCATTTGCAAAAGAAACCTTAAGTCACAGTGGTTGTTGTCTCTCTTTTAGAGGATTTTGTGGGTTTTTGTTTTGTAACATCTGTTTTGGAGTGGAGTGTATTTGCTCAAAATCTCATCATAATCCACAACATGCAACAAACACTACCTTGCAGTTGTCCCATTGTTTTATTTTAATTTATTTTTATAATGAGTATAACAATTTAAAAGACACTATTTTGATGAACGCCCAGGACTCTCTGAACATCCAAGTATTTAATATCCAGGTGTTGTCATGATATTTTTTTTTTAAGTACAAGTCCACCATTTTCATGCTTTTTGATTACTTGAAACCTAAACCTCAAAATTATGCCTCTTAAAAATAGCACAGTCAACCTGGTTTGTAAATTGTACAATCTGCTTTCAGAAGGCAGGGAAAACAAAGAGAGAAGAGAAGGGTTGCTTTCACAAAAAAAAAACAACCAATAAAATGGACTAGGTTTATTTACAGACTGCATGCAGATTTGGTTAGAAGTCATCAGCTGAAACCTGGCTAGAGCACACTTAATTTTTTTTGTTTATTTTCTGTAAGGGTGAGATTTTGCTGTGAATATCTTATTCAAAGCCCTCTGCCTAATACATCCTTCAGGAGAAGTTAATCAGTAGCTGGAATCCAAATCTTTCAAATAGTCTTTGCTGCCCTGTGTCACCTCAAAATCTTTCTAACAGGACTCCTTTAACTGGTTCACAGAGCAGCTTCCTGCAATGAAAGAAGGCAAGACATTCACATCTTGGATTATTCCTCTCGGGATCTTTCCTCTAATATTCATAGATTAACTGCTGTATATTAAAGTTATGAGTTATGTATATTAAAATTATGAGTTCTGGCTCAGACTGCTCAAAAATTAAACTTTATTATGTTGGATTTAAGGAATATAGTAATTGTCTATTACTAAGATTAAAAATTATAGTCACTGATTTTTTAAAAAATCTCTTCTTGCTCTTTCACTGGCTGTGAGTTGTTATGTGTGTCCCTTAGTTGTGAGCTGCCTGGGACTGAGAATATATTTTGCTATTTGTATCCAAAGAGTTCAACACTGAGCAATTTGTGTATACCACATTCATAAAATCTCTGGGGAACTTGTTATGGAGATCAACTGCATTTTGGAAATGTTTCTTTTGTTCACCTGGCCAGGGTCATGTCCTTAGTCAGCAGAGGCCTCAGAAGACAGCCAGCACTCAGTCTTTGCCAAATATCAACAATATCTGGCCCCTATTGTGGAAACCATAGAATTAGCAGAAATGTATTCATGTGGGTTCAGGGCTGACTGCTGCACAACAGGAAATACTTTCACAGAGCCAAAGGAGAGGAAGTTGCAAAGAATGCAAGCTGCACTAAATGAGAAAAAATTGTTGGGTCAGTCTGACTGGCTCTTACTGTTGCTGTGGAAGGTAAGTCATATAACTCCTGTTGATTTCTGAAGCACAGAATGGTGCATTTCCTGCTTTCATAAGGCAATGTGAAAAAGATAGAAACCTATACTAACCCCTGAGATGCTGCAACTGCATGAGCGTCCTTAAATTCCATATGGTTTGTTTCATAAGGAGAGGCAAAATCTGAAACCATCCTTTGTCCACCACATAGAGTTCCACTGTGACAAGATATTTGCATTAGCCTTGCAGTAAATTCTTCCCTGTGTCCCTTGACATGCCAGAACTGTCAGCCCAGCAGGAGATCAAAGCTTTTCCCAAGTTCACCTATCGTTGACTGTTTACAAGCTTCCCCTCTGGCATGGTCTGTGGTCAAGCTACAGAGATCAAGGCAGGGTATAGGATCACAATTTTCTCCCAAACCTATGGTCTATCAGCAGTTCTGGACCACAGGACAAAATCTTCTCTAATACACGTTACCAGTAAGCTTCTAAAACATCTTGTTTGCATTTCTCATGCAGAGTGTGGCTTTGAGAGCAAATTCAGCCAGGTTACTACTGGCAGCAAGGTTAGAAAGTAGATCGGTCATGGATTATTAGTGAAGACATGGCCCCTGATACAGAGACGGAGGATGCAAGAAGTGCTAGACTGAGTGACACTAAGACCTAGAAACTACAGGAAGGCAGGAAGACACCCTTAAAGAACACACCACAAGAATCGCCCCAAGGAAACACGTTTATATCCTGTGAGTGTCTGGTTCAACCTGCAGCCTCCTAAGCACAGCTAGTCTCTATGATCATTTCCCTAGAGTGGCTGGGATTTGCTTTCCAGGAAGAAAACATGGCTTGGAAGTATGGATAACTCCTGTCCTGGCAAAATGCCTAATCAGATCTTAATCTTATCCCTGCTCTTCTACTTTCATGGTACCAATCTCCTCCTTGCTCTGAGCTTCTGCAAGTGATTGCTGTTGCTATCACTGTGCTGGCTCTTCCATCAGCATGCACAACTGCAGTGCAGACCCCACAGTTGGAAAGGTGAAATTACCCAGCCAAAGTGGATCACCACAGCAAAAAAAGGGTCAAATACATTGGTATCAGTAGAAAGAAAGACTTGCTGGGTTGTATAGACTTTTGGGAAGACTAGAATTCTGTTGCTCTTGAGCTCTTAAATAGTTTCACTCATTGCAAGGTGGAAAGGAACAAGTGAGACAACGGAGTTTAATCAACCACCTAATACCGCCCTGAATAAATTCGTGTTTGAGCTAGAACACGAACACATCTTTAAGAAGACACCAGTTTTGATTTAGAAAGAGGATCCTACCAGCTCACAACATGTGGGAGTCAAAGAAGAATATTAGCTCCAAAGGGGAAGAATAATGGAGTGGAAGTTCACATATCATGTATCACATCTTCAACTAACGTAAAACAACTTGGAAGACAAAAGAACATACACTGATTTATGCCATTGTAGGAATCTGAATCCAGACTTTTTCTTTGTTTTTAAGGAAAATGTTGCATTGTAATGCTGCTGTTGAAAGAAAAGGTAGGGGATTACATTTGTGGAGCTATGATGAAGCGTGCTGTACTTTGTACTGGATAAGAATAATGTGTTGATTTATTAGGTGGGTAGAAGAGAAGAATTATGTTCTTAATGATGCATTTCCCCTGCTTTTATGTATTTGGTGTTTTGGCAAATGACAAGTCTGTAACTAATGCAACTTTGCTTAATTATAGCCCATTTTCTTCAAAACCAGTGGAGACATGAATTTTCAAGAGGACTCGCCTTCATGGAAAACATGAAGGGATAAAAACAAACTGCTGCATAACTAAAAGGACAAAACAATTATAGTAAAAACAACTTGGAAGAATACTAGATGACAAGTCAGCTGCTGGTTTTGCTATTCAGAAACTAATTCCTTTCAATGATTTTGAAGGAGTAAGGATTATTAATGCAACTAATTAATTGGTTTTTGCATTTAAAAACCCAGTTAATGTTCCAAAGATATTAGACATGGTACATTTTACTAATTTGGATCAAATACTTATTTTCTGTAGGATTCATAGTGTGCCAGATATATTCAAAACATGAATGGACAATGTAGAAGCACTAAACAAACTATTTTCGGGTAAAATTAGCAATCCAGTTATAATAACACAGTCTTCACCATAGGCAACCTAGGAACACCCAGGACCCAGAGTAATGTCTATTGGCTGAAAGACATTCTTTACTGCTAAGATACCTAAAGTAGTTGCTTATAAGTGAGCCTTACTATTTCCAAACCCCTAGCTCTGAGTTCTGAATTGCAGAGAAGACAGTCTCCCTAAGAAGCAGACAGTCCAAGGATGAAAAGGAAAAATATCCAAGGACACAAAAAAAATTTGAGTTATGCTCAAGTAAACTTGATTCACTGTAATGTTGCTGCAGATGAAGCTCTTCAAGAGTAGTGTAAGAGCAGAAAAGACCTGGTGGATGAGCTCTATGCAGGCAGGAGATACTGTTTGAAGAAATTTATGGTGATGATTTCAAGTGGTATTAATTTCAGATCAGTTAGTGACTTGCCAGGAAGACAGAGAGGTTGATTTGGTATCTTACAGAGGAGGGAGTATTTTCACTTTGCACAACCCACTTGGACCATGAATTTAAATCATAAAGCCACAAACAGCAAGTGCAAGTGTGGATTCTTTTGTTTTGTTTCCCTCTTTTGGCAGAAATAGTTAGAAGGCATTTTTCTTGACATTACTCTTTGTCAAGAATAACAAAGTCCTGTGGAAAACATTCTAACATTTCCGACATTGAAATACAGCAACAAGACTTGATAGACAGAAATCCAACAACTGGTACATGATTAAATTATCACAATCAATCATATTAAGGGATCTGAGACAGTGCTGGCTAGCTGTTATCTGATGCATGGCAATACAGCTCTGTTTGAGATGGTATTTTTATTATCATTAAGGTCCTCCTTCTCCCTCCTGCCAGTGCAGAGTAACACAGCATTGGCAGTGTGTTGGGGGGTGGGTATACAGACTCTGGGGGTCTGTATCTGTAGTAGAGGTGGTCTGATGCTCATGGTCAGTACAGTTTGTAAAATTTCTGCTGCAGTTTCTATAAAACCCTCCTGTGATTGTGTTCCTGAAATTCACATAAATTTTCCATGCTTTGTCTCTGACCAAAGATAAATCTTTATCTGATGTCTAAAATGCGTTATAGAATTCTCAAATCTACAGTTCATTTAATCAACATTAAAGATATATTTGGTTACTTTAATTAAAAGCTGTTGTTATGCAGCACTCAGGCATTTAGCTAGAGCACTTTATCATGCTGGAGTGATTA
Source organism: Scolopax mira (assembly GCA_004320125.1). Classification (NCBI taxonomy): domain Eukaryota; kingdom Metazoa; phylum Chordata; class Aves; order Charadriiformes; family Scolopacidae; genus Scolopax; species Scolopax mira. The sequence continues at coordinate 5,907 of BJBW01024813.1, forward strand.
CTCAGAGTTTTCATCCAAGGTGTCTAGGATAGGTACTGTATTATTCATATGATAGCTAATCACCTTCTGGCAAGTATAAAACCTCACATTTGCTAACAGTCCCAAGAAGTTCCTACTAGACACTCTCCTTGTGACTACAAAGTTCTCTGGGGTCGCAAGGGAAAACAAGGGAGTGAGGTTTTGTCTAGACTATTGTGTAGGCAGACACTGACATTTCCCCATAGGCTGAATTAGAAAGATGCAAGCCAACTCTGTTTCACAAACTGCAAGTGTGTTACTGGGGCCTCAGACATGAGGTGATATTGCAGACCTCTTGCAAAGATGTATTAGTTGGAGGACAGCAGCCTGCTAATCTGCTGTGGTTATCAGCAATTTTAATCCTATATCATCTCTGAGTGATGGGGTCACTCTGATCCCTCAGAGAGGGATGCCGTTGTCTCTGGAGTAGGCTGGGTTGAGTCAGTAAAACATGCAGCTTTTACAGCTGGGCTGTGGGCTTGCAAAATTTCTCACTGGGCGCAACTGAAGGAAGGTATGGACAATACCAAGGAGTTGATGTAACCTACCTAGAAACCCTCTCTGAGCCCAAAGGGAATCATTAAAATCCTGGGGAACTCCCAATCAGACTTACAACTCTGGTTAGCAGGCAGGCACTGCTACCCAAGAATGAAAAATCCACACAAGGCACAGAGAGGAAAAGTTAATGTAATATTAAAACTAGAAACATCCATTCTGTCAAATGAAATGCCCTGCTGTTTGATCCCATTTACTAGATTAAGGCTTTATATCAAGGCATCTTGTGTTTTAAATTACATGTCAGATATAATTCTGCAGTGTGGACATGAAATGTGGGACTGTCCTTTAAGGGAAGAGAAGAGCAGATCAGCCTGAAGTGGCTGAATAATACTGAGCTCACTTGCATAAGGCAGCCAGCCACAGTTGTGAATGAGGGTTTGGAAAGCATCCATGGACACTGACAGCAAAGTTCAGTGCTGACTCAGGTGTCTCCATCTTGAAAGGCTTGAAAGGCATCCCTGCTTTGCAGTGGATTCTGTCAGGAGGATCCAGAAAGCAGAGTATCTCAGCATTTACTTTAAGATTGCATGATGGCACACGCGCAGAGCTCCTTTCAGGGAGGAGTCACCATATTTATGCAGGAAAAGACTTCTGTTCTTCTGCAGAGAGAGGAATAGGACCCAAGTAATCACACCTTGTTTTGTGGGTTTTCTGACTTACTTCAGAAGTCACTGGCGTATGAGCATAATAGCACAAAATCACCTTTCCTTTCATTTCTTGTGGAACAACACTTCTGAATACATGTTCAAACTTACTTCAAGAGGTTTTCTTCCTCTTACAAGCCATTTGCCTACTTTATTTTATTATCCAGTCTTATTGTATCCTCGTTAACAATGTGCCTGTTGGGATGTGAAGGCAATATTAGAGTCTGTTTATATTGTTGTACTTTCTGTCTCTTTCTGCTTGAATTTTCATGCTAGAAGAAATTTTAAGGGTGATTATCTACCTAAATGATGATGGGAAGATTCAATCATTCGGTTCTTTAAATTAAAAGCCTTGAATACCTAGAATAGAAGCTAGTCCCCATGGGCAATTTTTAATTAAGTTTTCTCTCATTGGTTATCAACTGTACTACACTAATGTCTGGAAGTCTCAATGCAGATCTGGACTGCATTGTGCAAGGTGCTGTATGAATCTGGGGAATGGGATATATTTCAGCTAATTTTAGCCATCTGAAAGTAAAGTACCTATGCTGAGCTCGTTGAAAGAGTTTTACGCTCTACAGCGTAGAAGACAACAGCAAACTAGCCCATTCTAAGATGCATATTTCAGAAAGGTGGGATGAGACTTCTAGGAATGCCTCTGTCCATTAGCTGTAGCAACCTAAACAAGAAATTTGGTTTTGGTGCCTCAGGATGTTTAGGTGAGAATCACCCCTGGTGTCTGGCATTTCTCACCTCAGGAGGAGACAGCCCTTTGCCCAAATGAATTTCAATTTATGTTGCAAACAATGGGGCAAGAGAGCCAGAAAAACAATACCAAGTGGTTAAATGATTTGCATGTTTTAAAGCAGAGAGGGAAGCAGAACTCAGACCTCCTCTCCCCTTAGTCTAGTGTTGAGTAACCAAGGACTTTAACAAGTATGCAATCTGGAGATTCAAACCCTAGCTCCCTGGCTCAGGGAAGATGAAAAGTGGTCTACACCAGCTAAGGTGGAATCCCAAAGGCTGCTATTTGCAAAGGTTTGTACACAATTGTGTCTTAATTTCACCATGAAGGAGGCAAAACTTGAGGAAGCCTTGCAGATCTTTGATTGTCTCGCCATAGGAAGCTCTTCACACCAAAATTACTTTTTGTCATGTTGCTCTGCATGTGATTGTCCAAATGAAGCCTCTGATTTTGTCATAGTCTGATACAGGCATCAGGTACTCCATTCTCAAGAGCCTGTCCTTGACAGCTTTTTAATCAGATGAATGGTCAATTACAGAGTTGGATTGAGTGAGTTAAGCACAATGGATCATTTTTTCCATTTTTTTCACTCTCTTTCTATTTACAGATTGTCTGGGAATAGATTAGGATTTCCTCAAATGTATTTGTTTCTTGAAATGATTCATGCATTTCACTAGCAAATAATTCTTAGCTTGTAGATTGTTCACCAGCAATTTGTTGAGGATATTTGGAATGCATGCAATGTTGTTTAGATACTTCGTATGAAGATTCGCTTCATATTGTTACTGTGCCCTGATTGTATAATTTATGTAACAAAATACAGGGCAAATTATGAAATTTATAATTGCTTGCACAATGAGAAATTTATTCTCAGTGAATATTTGCAGATTCAGTCTCGATATTCATTTTTCATGAGCATTCATTCTGGCAAAGCTGCTTTGCTAAAATATTTCTGGAAAGCAAACACCAAAAGGATCCTAAACACTGACAAAAGTGGGGGGGGGATGGGGGTGAAACAAACAAGCATTCATGGAAAGTGCTTGCTGGATTCACTTAGGACTGCCACTGTGGTTTTTTGCCCAGTCCTTCGTTGCATTGATGGTTTGAAGATCAAAATGGAAAAGAGAATGAGAAAAACTGCATATCAGCATGAGGCCATCAGTGGCTCAATGATTTGGAAACTCTAAGTCATGCACAGAATGACCAAAACAGAGAGTATTTCCATATCTTCTCTGCCTTTTGGAAAGATCTCCTCTCCCCACTGACCATGCTTTTCTATTCATTTACCCAACAAATAAATACACCTTTTAAAAATTATTATTATTATTAATTTATCCCTTTGTATTCTGCAGCAGGATCCAGGCCACCACAGGGACTCCACAGCTGCCTTTTGGCTCCCTGAAGGTGCAGGTGGCACTTCTCTGCCTGCACATATCGCAGGCTTAGGAAGTCTTCACAAAAGAAAGGCAAAGGCATCTGGCTCCCTGCCATTGTTAATCAAACCTCTAAGCACGATGGGACAGTCAGCAAGCGAGATTTATGCCATGCTGCCAAGTGTAGTGCAACGCTGACAGCTATGGAGCAATCCCTTGAGAAATTGGAGGTTGCTGGCTTGGTATTTGTTGGTTTTTTTTTTAATTTACTCACAGTTGAGCTCTCCCAAGTCATTCAAGCGAAGTATGGCAAAGCTTGAAAGCCCTGAAGACATTATTTATTTATTTTTACAAATCCTGCAATAAGGCGATTTAGTGGTTTTGAGGTTGCTTTATAATTGTTGAGAATTTTTTTTTTCTTTTTTTCCACTCCTTTTAGCTGAAGCATCCTTTGGTTCTAAGATTCAGAGTAGTCTAGGTAACGTGGCTAAAAGTCATGACATTCATTTGAAATGTTAAGTTCTCTCACCTGCTGTTAGTCTCCTGGTAACCCATGGACAGGCAGAGTGGAAAGACTGGGAGAGCTATTATATTGATCCACCAGTAAACTAGAGCCAAGATATTCAATCAAATTTTGCCATTTGTCCATGTATGTCCATGAAATGTGCTAGATCACCCAGTGCCAATCTACCAAATCAGAGCAGCCTATATCATCCATCTATAGTCAAACTCCAGAGCTGTTAATTCTGAGGACAATTTTACAAGACAATATTCAGGAAACCCAGTTCTGCCCTGCTGTTTCCTTCAGCTCCAGAGGGTTGGGTCCTTCTTGACCCTTTCCTTCCACAAAGCTTGTGGTATGAATACAATTAATTTTTATTGTGAGCAATGGAGCCTTATTTGACCCTATCTTCCTAGAGCGCAGATATTCTTGGCTAAATCCTACCTTAGCGTAACAGTACTGAAATTGAGGGAATTGCATCAATATTGCAGTTAGTCATATTTGTCCATCTGGACAATTGGAATGTATATCATGTGCTTTTATGGGCATGCCACAAGGTTTCACACTTACATTGCATGTGGCCTTGCATCAGTGATACTCCCTCTGTGGCAGAAGGCATGTCATGGCACATGCTGTCAGTGGTGAGGTAGTTGGTGCAGAGACTGATTGCCACCTCATTAATGGAGGTATATGAGCACGTCTGCTCCAGACATGGAAGTGAAAGAGGACAAAATACCTTTTTCCAGCTTGTACAGAGCAGCAGCAGCCTCCCTGTGCTGTGGTTGCTCTCTCTCTATACACGTGGCCGCAGACTTTAATTAACTTCCCTGACTGACCAGAACCGTTGCTAATGACTGGCTAATTCTGAGAGCAGGGGGCATGTTCCATCATTTAATGAATTCATGTGATTTCAGCATCCCATAATGCCTACTTTTTATATTTATAGTTCTAGCTCTCTACTTTCCCACATGGGTGTCTGTGTTCTGGTTTCAATTACATTTCTGCAAAAATCTATCTGAGCTGGATACAAAGCTCCAGTTCAAGATTTACCAATATCTAATCTCAGGAGAAAAGTGCCATATGAAGTAGAAAACCCCAAACTGGATTTATGTGCTCACCTGAAATTAACATGAGCCTCTGAATGAGATTTCTGTCCTTCCTCAGAATGGATTCTCTCCATAACTACTCTGAGAAAAATAAAATAAACTAGCTTTTTTTTTCTTGCTGTTGTTCACTATTCGCTATTGTCAAAACATCACTATTTCCGCCAGGGAACAAAGGTGGTGCATCCAACTGGAGGTTTAATATCTGATATAGCCTCTGGCTGGGTCTCTAAATAGATGTAAACCTCCCCAATGTGCCATCGTGAGGTGTTTTTTTTTTTTCATTGCTTTGCGCTTTTTTCTTTAACTGCACCTTATCCTTAATCCAGCTTGTCCTAGAAACTTCAGATGAAGTTTAGTTGAAAGCTCTTGGAATCAATTTTGAGAGAAGGAAAAGCTCAGACACAAAGTACTTCTTGGAAACTTAAAAACTTCAGAATGACACAGACTCCAGAAGATATTAAAAGAGTGAGTAAAGGATGAAGGAAGCTCATAGTTCCTGCTGAAAAGACACGGTTAAGGTGTTTTCTTTCAGTCAAAAATGAACAAACTTTCTTCCACGCAACCCCTACCACCTCCATTTCTGCTCATTGCACACTGTCAGCCATTGTCTCTTTCAGGCAGCTCTGAGAAGCTCCTCACAGTTACTCACAGTGTGGAAATATCCAGTGCAATGTCCAGTTTTTGGGAGTTTGGGAAAGAGAGGAGGACATCACCACTCACTCTGCTTGGTTTTCAGAGGCAACAGAGACAGCAGGGAACAACTTATGAGAACTGATTATCTAGCTCAGCACCCAGCAGCAGGCATTAGGTAGCCTCTTAGAAGCCACATGACTATGAAACCATTTGTGGGACCTTTATGGGACATGGTCTGGATTAAAACTTCTCACCTTTCCTTATCACTGTGGTCACTTTCAGCCAGGGAAGGAAGCAAGGCAAAGAAAGGCTGCTGCTGAGTCAAGGAAATAGAAAATACTTGGTCCAGCAAGGGAAGGGACTGAGAGGCAAGGAAAGAAGTGAAACCTGATTTGGAGGAGGTCCACAGGCAGCAGGAAGGGAGGCAGTAATAGAGCTAACTATTTGCTCATTAGTTATCATTCGTTTAATTTGTAATTTAGAAATTAAATGATTTTTTGCGATTCATTCAGAGGAAATTTACTGAGGTGCCGCGTGCAGTTTGCTAAAATGAAAGATTATATCCTGTGATTAGAAAGATGATTATTGCACTCTGAGATAAGGAGGTTGTTATGGCAAGGTGCAGCTTAGCAGTACGTCTCTCTAGTCTTAAACCCTGCCCACTTGGCCTTCAGTGTTATAGGTGCTGCTGGAAGGGGGAGCTGGCTGGGTTCGTTTCCTCGCCATTTGGGAGGTTGTACAAGACTAATATCTCCATGCTTTCAGAAGCAATGTACTCACTCTGTCTGATTTCTGAAGGTGAAGACACTGTATGAGAGGACAGGAAAGACAGGAAAAACTGGGAAGTGAAAGTATGAAAAAAGCAAGAAGGAAGCAAACAGAAGGTGAAGCAGCCTGTGGCAGGGAAGAGCTCCTCTGTGGCTGATGCAGAGGAGGGGGCAGATGCCGTGTCCATCACAACAACTGAAGGCTTTTATGTATATCAAGCAGTTTACAATATTTTGTAAACTAGAATTGTCCTTCAGACAGAGGATGCCCAGAAGAATAGGACCACGAAGTCCAAAACCAGGATTTGAGGAATGTCTTTTATTCGTTGTGATTTATGGATCAATCCCATTATTATTGTTATTGGTTTTGTTATTAGTAATAAAGGAGGAAGACATAACTTGGGAGATTTTAATGATCTTTTATCAAGAATTGAGGGAGACCTGATAGAAAGAAAAACCTATACCACAACTCAAAAAGCCAGATCCTGATACTGGTCTTGGTTTAAAGCTTAGTGATGCTAAAGAAATAAAAATACAAGTGCCAATAATGAAGTGAAAACAAACATGAAATGCAGTGTCACCTTATTAACCATTACCAAAACTGCAATTTTTTACTTTTAACTGTGTATTGACTATATTGATTCTGGCCTTCTTTAAAGTAGTACTCTATTCAAAGACACTTACGTACTTTACCAATTTCTCATTAGAGGAACAACATACTGAAAGCAAATATTGCCTCTAGTATATGGAAGTTAAAACATATACTGCAAGTTTGTGGTTTTGTCCTGCACATTTTAATGTAGAGGGAGAAGCATTGCTGGTAAGCCAGAAACAGGAGGTATTTTTAGCGGCTTAATATTAATAAATCAGTGAGTTCCCTATCTTTCATGAAAGCATGGAGAATACAGAAATATAGGGCAGTATTAAAAAGTCAGTATCTGTTAAAAACAGCTGTAGAAATAGAAAACATTGACAGATCCTACACCATTGAGCTTCAGTTTTATCTCACTTGTAGACTGGGGATGTTTGTGAGCTGGATTGCACAGAGTCCTCTAGGTACAGAATAATGTAGTGCAAGTGCATATAGGATCTTAAAGGATTAATTTCCGATTAGAAAATAGCAAGGTCTGATTATCATAACAGAGACAGGCTAGTCAATAACTTTCAGAAATGGACTGACATCCTTAGGTACAATTCTGAGTGTCCATTTTCTACCCAGGATAAATAATCATTTAGTGGCAATAGCCCTGCACTCTGTGGGTCAGAGCACCACTTGCTCTTGGACAGAACAATTTTTTATTCCCATTTTAAGTGAATTTAGCACAGTACTAGAAACTACACAGGGGAAAGGCAGAGACAAGATGAATCCATTATTATTTACTATTTACATCATTACACTTCATAGCTGCAGTAAATTGAGAGATCAGGGTTTCATTTGGCTAAGCACTAGACAAACACAGACAAAAAGGCAGTACACTATTTTTCTCCCTGCTTTCCCCCTCCTCCCCTTAATGTTCCTTCTGGGAAATACATAGGGTAATAACCAAAATCCCCATCTCTGACCTCTCTGAAGTGAAGATTTTTTGATTTTACATCAAGGCAGTAGTACCTAGAAACCTGAAACTCTGGATTTCACCAAATTAAGTGAGAAAAAATGCCTGTGCATATATTACCCACAGGATGAGCAAAATAGTGTAAGGTTTGTGAGGTGATGTGTATCTACACTGATTTGTCAGTCTTTTATAGCTGGAAAATATAGGCACCACAGCTACCACCACCCATTTGGAACTACACTTGGAACAAGTTTTACCAGTGCTTGTTATTCCCAAATATTTTCTCAAGCACTCACCACACTAAAGGGTGACAAATTTCTCTTCAAGGTAACTGTAAATGACATAGGAAAGAAAATTCCCAGAGAGCCATCACACACTTCACACAATGTAGGAACATCTCAGAAGAAAGAAGAGATGGTTGGGGTCTGAGCAATGCTGAGCCTCCTTTCTCTGATCCCCCCTCTGGCCAAGAGGGGATGAACAGGGTACAAGAAGAAACAGAACATTGCGATGCCCAGAAATGTCAACGAATGTATTGAGACTTCCTAATCAGAAGTTGCACCCAAATCACAGTACACCTGAGCTAAGTAGAGAATGCACAGACTTATCCTTGCTCAAATTCCACCTCCTCTATTAGGCAAAGTTTCCACTTTGTTGTGGAAGGTTGTACTTGCTGCGTCTGAAAACTTTTCTAACACCCAAGTTAAATGGGAGACAATAAAGCTCAGCTTTTATGGCACTTCTCATGCAAAATGGACCCTTAAACACATTACCAAATTAAATCACACACAGAATTAAATAATGTAAATTTAATTTTTTTCAGCTTTATTATATTACTCCTTGTTTTAGTGCTAGTGTCTAATTCGAATAATTCTTTCCCTTCTATTTTACTGCTATTATTTCATATTTATATAACAGTGCTGATCAGAGGCCTCAATAAGTCTGATCTATGTGCTGTACAGGCTGAGTAGTCACATGTTATGCTCTTCAGGAACCAATGCTGCAGAGATGAATTTTGCTTTTATTGAGGTCAGTGTCAAAACTTTAATAGGTTTCACAAAATTCCTTAGAGAGACCTCATCCAAGTATGTATACTGGAGGCTATACATAGGAAGCTCCATTTAAATATGAGAAAAAATTTCTTTAGGGTGAAGGTGACAAAGCACTGTAACAGGCTGCCCAGGAAGTCTCTGGAGTCCCCTTCTCTGGAGATTTTCAAGACCTGCCTGGATGCAGTCCTGAGTAATGTGCTCTAGGCAATCCTACCTTAGCAGGTGAGTTGCACTGAATGGTTGTACTAGATGATCTCTAGAAGTCCCTTCCAATTCTGACAATTCCATGACTTCCATGACTTCCCTAGTCTCACTGCAGGTGGGACACTTATGTTTTTTAAGAACCCAAGATTAGGCATCAATACAGGTTAGGCATGGACCTGCTGGAG
>BJBW01024825.1:0-11507 GCA_004320125.1 Scolopax mira
TGTCTGATGGGTGGGGTGAAGGAGGATGGAGCCGGACTCTTTCCAGTGGTTCCCAGTGACAGGATGAGGGGCAACGGGCACAAGCTGGAACATGGGCAGTTCTACTCAAATATGAGGAAGAACCTCTTTGGGGTGAGGGTGGCAGAGCCCTGGGAGAGGCTGCCCAGGGAGGGTGTGGAGTCCCCTTCTCTGGAGATCTTCAAGCCCCCCTGGATGCTCCTGAGTGATGTGCTCTGGGCAGCCCTGCTTTGGCCGGGGAGTTGGACTGGAGGATCTCTAGGGGTACCTTCCAACTCTGACAATTCCATGATTCTGTGAACTTCTTCCAGTAGGAATGAACAGTAGCTGCTGTGAATGTTTTAAGAAAGAGAAGTAAAAGGTAAAAAACCTTTTTCTGTTTTACACGCCATCCGTCATGATGGTGATGTGACTGCTGCCTGAGCCACATCACAGTCAGAAAGGAACAATCATTTACAGGAGCATCTTGATCGGAGACATTCCATCTGATGAATTCCCTCTCAGCACAGATGGACAAGCAGAAGCACATCAGGAACCTGCCCTTCCCAACACAACACCCAACTCCTGCCCCGGGCAGAGCTGTGGAGTCTCACGGGGCCTCGGAGGAGAGGGCTACACACCATCAGCGTGTGAGGGACAGGGAGTGCTGCACCTCCTGCCAACAAGGTGTCACGAACAAAAAGTAATAGTTTAGTTTACTTAAAACCAGTGTGTTTCCAGACTCAGCTGCCACTCAAAGCAGCTGAGGCAAGTTAAGTCCTTATGGCAATCGCCAGGAAAGTTAATCTGACAGGAATCAGAATCACAGTCACCATGGTGCATTAGTTCTTTTTTTAAGAACTAATATTTTTTTTAAAGTAATATTTCAATGATCGTGCCATTGAAACATGCAGTTATTTCTGGATATGGCTCGGCTCGTTAACCTTAGGAAAGAACCTCAAGTCCCATTTCTCACCTGCAAACTGGACAGTGTTGTTCACCATCCTTCACGTGCACACGGGTGCCAGGAACGTGGCCAGAGCCAGAGCCTCCAGAGCCTCCAAAGCACCAGGCACCTCCCGTGGAGAACAGAGGGACCCGCTTGCTGCTGGCACCTTCTGAAGGTCTGGCACAGGCAGACGGAGGATTCTTGCATTGCTCTTTCGAAATCAGGAACTTTAAAGTCACTTAACATGGCACAAGCTTTGTGTTCTCTTTCAAAAAAATATGTATTTTTGCTGAGTGAACACACATTGTCTCTCACACCAGAACAAACCTCATGAAAACAAGCTGAAGGCACCTTCCTCCAGAGCAGCCCAGGCAATGGGGGCCCAGAGAGAAGGGGTTACCAGCACTCACACCCCCCCAGCACATGCTTCTCCAGTGAAGCCACGGGCTGAGCCCTCTGCTGCCCTTCGGGGCTTTCTAGACCTTTCACAGGAACAAAATTTTAACTCCCTACAGCAGCAAGTTTAATTTCAGTTCACACCTCCCACACAGCTGATGTAGATAACCTCAGCCAACCATCATCACTTCTTACTAATTATTATATAAATGAAATACAGAACAGTATATAAATAAATATATATATGAAGAAATAAAATATACCAGTAAAAATAAAATAAACTGAAAGTGAAAAAATGTTTCACAATTTAACCTTGTCAGCAAAGTAGAAGAAATACTATGTAGGCAGCGAAACATGGCACCGCGTCTCAAGGCCCAGACACCACCACTCCTCTTGATGAAAGCAAATTTTTTTTAATACAAATGCTAAAAACAAAGGTGGGATATTTTGTCTTAGCAAGTCCACACCTGTGAACAGAAAACACTCTAGTGGACACAAAGAAATAAATGAGTTAAACATTTACCTCCTCCATTTTCTATTTTCCCCAGTACCTTTAAACATCATTGCAACACAGAGGTGAGTTTCAAAACTAATACTTGCCCAAAATCCCAAAACACTTGCCTCACTGTCACTGAGTTTGTGACATGACTCTTATTTCCACAACTTTTCCTGGTGTTAACAACAGATTTACATTAGATATTGGATGCTGAGAAAAACAGAAAGAGTACTGACAGCTTAATTCTTTATGGTTTGCAATTGGCTTCAATAAATTTTGGATTATTTCTTTTAAAGTGATAAGTGAACTACAGACGGGTTCAGGAAAAATAAAACCTACTGGACTAACTGAAAGGACTAACTATGATTTTTAATAGAACTGCAAAATTCAGGTAAAATGCACAACATCCTCATAGAAAATTCTGCAGTTACTATTTATTTAGATTCCTTTGGAAAGATGCTGTTGTTTGGCTCCATCTTTCTTAAAGAACTGGTAAATACATTAAAAATTGTGCAGATTATCCTTATTCAAATGTTTTGGCAGAAGTCCACAGGAACAGAGAAACCCTCCATAACCTCAAGCTTATGAATGAAAACTAAAGAAGACTGTGAAAAAAAGTTAACTAAATGTACTGCAGAAGAATATTCCTAAATAACTGGCGGTCCAGGAACACCCCAGTGTGCAAAGGTGTCCACAGGTTTTCGTGGAACACGGGATACTGGTGCTTGGTGGGGTGCTCTGGGCTGCACGTGCAGGTTCCAGAAGCAGATCCCAAGGGTCTGTTGGAGTTAACTCTCCTATGTGATAACGCATCTTCTGAAAGCTTGGCATCTTACCAGGAAAATCCCACTGCCCAACATACTTGGAAACAACACCATCAGGACTGGGGAAGCCTCGGCCACAAGATTAGGCAGGAGAGGAGGCGGAGGGAGTATTGGAGCACAGTCGAGGCAGTGGGAGACCTGATCTGAAGAGTGCAAGCCTCGAGAGGAAAAGAATTTACACTAAGAACTACCCCAACAGGCACAGCAGCAATGGCATTCTGCAAGAGCAAAAGGTAGGCTGAGTATCTGGGAAAGAAACCAACCCTAAAGAGTGAGAATCAGTATAAGGAATTATTCCTCAGGGAAACAGTGGAAGCGCTTTTGCGTGGGTATTTTATGAGAGACTGGGCATCCCACCAACAAATGTACTGCAGGAAAGAATCAGACAATGGCAAGGAAATGGATTAAACGTGTTAGCAAGACAATTTCCAGATCTGATTTCTGTGAAGAGAAGACCATGACCTCACCACTGGATCTGTGGTGTTACCATTAAGTACTGCCCCATACAAGCCCCGAGTCCCTCACTAGCATGGGTTCGGTCTTAAGACAGACCACATCAAAGACTGAAAGGGATCTGGGAGTGTCTCTTCATTGTTATTTTATTTTTGTATTAACGATGGGTCAATTTATGTCCCCAGATTTTGTAAGACAGAATTCACCAGGGATACTGAGGAAGAGAAAACCGAGAGACAGAATAAAGTGTTTGGGGAAAACAAGAGGTCTGAATTTGATTAAAAGGAAAAAAAGACAGAGGAACAGAATATTTGAAGACACATATGGGAGAGAAGTGACTCTTTTCCAAGGACAGATGGCAGCAATGGAAACACTGAAAATGGCTCATTGGCCAACCTGCTTTTCTGGATTTGACGCATCCTTTCCAGTTCACTCCAGTTCACTGAAGGGCAGCAGAAGTGTCAGCAGCTTTGCTGTTTGGAGGGTTCCCATACCTACAACAAACACAGAAACCATCTCGGCACCTATCAGAATCCCATCAGGTCTCTGGGTACCTGCCATTTGAGCTTTCAAATCAGAGCAGCTGTTTCAGATGCAGCTGTGGGAAAAACCAAAATCCAGAGCTTCCCTCTCACCAGTTGACTAATGGGGCTTGGCCACAACATCCAAATAAACAGGAGCTCAAGCAAACGGATAAGACATTTAATCAAGGGACCAGCCTGCTGTAAACACATACTGTCCAATTAAAGTTTCCTTCCCCTCTCACAAGAATGCATTGCCCCCCATGGGGCACCTTTACATGTTGGATTTATTGACACCTCATTGAAGCACCCCTGAAAATGACAGAGATGATGAAGCTGGCCATCAGGCCAGAGGACTGCTGCTCAGCTATCATGTCAAAACAGGACTCAAACACAGAAATCTCCCCAGGGCAGTGGTGGATTCCCCATCACTGGGCTTTTCCAATCCAGCTGGACAGGGGCTGGGCCATTGCCCAGAGTGTGCTTTTGCCAAGAAAGGTTGGACCAGATGATCCTTGAGGTCCCTTCCAAGCTGGGATTCTATGATTCTGTGAAATCTCACCTCATGACTCCAAGGTGCTGTGGGCATTCTAGAAGAGCTTGCACTGCTACCATATAAAAAAAATCCTCTCCTTGAGACCAGGGGTTCACATGAGGCTGCAACAATGCCTTACTGAATATTTAACACTTTGGTTAGAAAGACCATCTTCTTAAGAAGCTTAGACTCTGTTCGATCCTTGTTTGGTAATGTCTTTACTTTTTTTGGTCATCTTTTTTTTTTTTTTAATGCTCCCAAAAGCTACCAACCCTTTCTGTCAGCACCTGGCTGGTTACTGCACAGGTGAACCTTGAAGACACCTCATGGGACAGAAGTGTGTTTGGTGCCTTCCAAACCCCGGAGTACAATCAGACTAAAGGACCATCGAGCCAATGTCCTGTCTCCAAAGATGGTCAACAGCAGATGCCCAGAGAATATTATTAAAATGGAGTAGGTGTGAAGTGATACTTCCCTGACACTCTTCCAGCTTCTAGAAGCTTCTACTGCACTCGGGATTGTGCTTGGAAAAGATTTTAATGGAATATAAAGTCTGCAGCAGATGGATCCTCAGTATCAAAACCCAACACCATCCCACTGAACTCTCACAATAGCTTAAAGGCAGCTGAGAACAAACTAAAAAAAAAATGCAATATTAAATGTTGAAAATAGACAAGACTTCTAAATTTGATCCCTGTCTCAGAGGAATAAAGTTTTGATCAGCAGATACTTCAGGAATGTTGAAAGATTAGATTTTATTAATATAAGTCTTTGGGGAAGTTTTATTTATTTTCTTTTGGCCGTTACATCAGCTGAAAAAATACAGTCATTTATTTTGTTCTTCTGCTTCCAGAAACGTAACTGGGCACAAGAGTGCCAAGTTAATCCAGCTGGTGATTAAGCAGAATTTGAACCCGGGTTGCTCTCGGTAAGCGCAGGCACTGCCACCCCCCGGCCCACGGGGGTGCTTATTGGTACCTGTGAAGGACTCGGAGAGGTGAGTGCTGGGTGGAGGCTGGACCTCACTCTCCTTTATGTTAATTTCAGCAGTGGTTAGTGGGACAATGGGATAAATTCTGTTATTAGTTAGAGAGGAGAGTCATCAGGCATTTATTGTAACATCTACCCATGAACTTGCCTACGTGACCTGCCCAAAGGCAGAAAGGCGTAAGGCTTTGGATAAATTTGCTGAGCCCCCATACACCTTTTTATCATTACTTTTAATCTATGGTCCAAAATGATGGAAAAGGAGTCCTCAGCCTCCTGAGGAAAAAACATAATGGTGCACACTCCTCTAAATTTAATGCCGCTGTTTCTAAAGGAGGTAATAAATACCAAGGGAATAGGAGAGCTGTGAGTATGCCACCAGCAGGGATTGTCATTTAAATCCTTTCCAATTATAAGAACAATGAGAGCATGTGCCTGGAAAGGACTTTGGGGAGTGATATCCTTTCACCTCCCCCAGCCCTTTGGCCAAGGGCTCCGGGAGCTGGGTGGCCCATGCAGGGAGGAGGTTGGCTCCCAACGCACCCAGCGCAAAGCTGCGGAAGGTCCCTGGGCTGCAGTGGCCACACCAGGGAACGGGGCACCAGCACTTCCTGGGAATGGGAATGGGAAATCACAGACAGGCCTTAATCCATGGGCATGCTTCTCTTCAGCAACACAAGTTAAACAAGGAGGATTCTGGTCTCCATTCTAGCAGACTGGGAACACTGGGCTCTACTAAAGACACGCAGTGGCTTTCACATGTTGTCTGTGCAACTGTCACTGAGCAAAAGAGGAAAAGTGAACGAACACTTCATACAATTTCCATGCCCTGCTATTTCTAATACGCTCCTTAAGGTCCCAGCAAAGCACCTCATCTCAATCTGCAAAATATACTTTTAAAGTTTGAAGTTAAGAAATACTTGAAACTAAGCTTGGGGGCACTATTAGGTCAAGCTCAAATCCAGGTGACACTCTGCATTGAAAAGTAAGAGTTCACTAAAACACTATGTTTTCCTTTCCTTTTCTCTGTTCAATAGAAGTGGATATTTGAAACCTTATTTCTTTACCACATTTACTCCATATCACGATTGTTAAATTAAGGACTGAGATGATTTTGAAGGTTTGGTGCTGCTGCCCTGTTACAGCTGGATGCATCTCAGGAGGGCAGAGTGCACTGAGGAAGACCTAGGAAGACACACAACAATTTTCTTATCCTTCAGAGACCAAAGAAAGAGGAACCCCATACTACTCTCATTTTTTTATTGGTCACGTGCCTTCACATTTTAAAATATTTATGAATTGTGTACAATCCAAGACTGCATTTTATGAATGGTTTGGAATGACACAAACGTTTCCCAGTAACGTGGAGAATCCGGAGGGGGTTAATATGAAATAGAAGATATTAATCTTCCACAAGAATGAAATGTTGTTTCCTTCTACAGATGGTTCAATGGCACTTGGCCACCTCCCAGCTTCTTTTTGGCAATAAGAGGACCAGCAAGGATAAATTAAGCTTTATAAGCACCACTGTACACATCCTTATTCTGCTACCTTTGGCAAGGATGGGTCCAAAGCACTCAAGAAAACACCTTTCAGATCTCAGCTTCACTCGCACAGAGAAACTTCTGCCTCATTTTCACAAGACGGGAACATTCAGTTCTTGAAAGTCACACTGGTACACACTGGCACACACTGGTGACCAGGGAAGGACGTCTCCTTCAGCTCAAAAAACACACTGGGCTCATTTAAACAGAACCAGTGTATGTACTGACTGAGCAGTTTCAGCAAAAATTTAGCCTGAAAGGTAACACATGCTGCTTACTCAGCTGAAACACATTGTAATCGCCACGTTTTTAGTCCCCTGTTGTACTCCAGAGTCTTCTCTCCCCTACTGGGGGGGATCCAGTCTCCCTCCTGCCATACGGGACTGTGCAACTGCATCCGAGGGGTTTGGTGTGAGCACAGATGGGAGATGGCAGGAGAAAAATAAGCAGATTGTGCTTCGCACACCATTCTGCCAGGGGGGTGTCTGGTAAATACACACGGCTTGGCTTGTCCACAGTTAAACCTCAACAGCTCATTGACAAGTGCTGTAACAACAATATAGGAAATGGAAAACAATATAAAAACAAACAAGAGAAGGGTAAAGCACTCTCAGGAATTTTGCTCCTGAAATCAATTTCACGTTGGTTACTCAACAGCAACATTTGAATAGATTTATTCGGTTTTAGCCAGGCTGCTATTTTGGCAGGGTATGGCACCTTGTTTTCTCCTCTAGTTCTCTCATATTTCTATGAGATACTCACTGCAGGTTCTGTGTCAGCTCGTCTAAGGCATCTGTATCTCCTAGGGCTACTCCTATTGTCAAGTGACACACACTTGTGGGAGATTATTCAATTTAGGATGATCCAACTCATGCCATGGGAACCTCTCTCGGCTGATTGCAGCGCTGCAGCCCGTGGCCACGTTCGGCCCTTGCAGAGATACAGAGGTTGGAGCCTTCCCACCTCGCTTCAGCCAAAACCATGGTGTCTTGTCTCACTGCAGACAAGGGAAGAAGCAGGTTCCAGAGCACCCCTGAACTTACTGGAGCCCATAAGCACCATGGTTTTCCTGGACTGGAACACCCAGGAGAGGGGCGTCATTTAAAACAGGATCCAAAAGAGACTTAAAAAAACCAAAATGCACCACACACACAAAACAAACAGCAGAAGGCTAATAATGAAAAATGTGGATGTAGTCCAGGCACACAACTACTTGACTCCAAGCTATTTTCAATTATAGAAATGCCATAAATTATTGTAAATGGGACTTACAGAGCCCCAGCAATAGGACTGTACTGTACTTCTGATTTGCAACTGCTTGTAATTTGACAAAACTTTATCTATCTAGGTGGATATTTACTTGACGGAAATTGCAGACTGAATTAATTGAGAGCATTTCCTCCATTTCTGAAACACGTCTGTTTTCCACTCTTGGATGTGGTTTTGCCATTTGCATTAAAATCTCTGCAAATCAGGACAATTTCAGAGCCACAGAAAACCAAAACCCCTCATTTGCAAATGCTCAGTAAAGAACGGCTACAAGGTCAAACTTAAATTTCTTTGAGTCCTAAACGCAGAGGGCTGCAAGCCCAAGGAGCTTCCCTTCCAAGAGCAATCCTGCAAAACTGCAAAGAAGGCTGTGAACAAGCCCCGAAGAGGTCAGAGAAAGAGGCCGGTAGCCACAGGGCCACAGGCTGGCGAGGACACTGCGTCAGTGGGGACTGATGAAATTGCTTATCCCTCACAGCTTCCACTTCAGTCAAAACCCCTCAGATACCAAAACCAAGTCCATGTGACCTTCTGGAACACCCCCGTGCCTTGCCTCCATCCCTCTTGCTGTACTTTCACATTAAGGAGAAGTTGGTCATTTTTAGCCAGGAATGATCAACAGGCTCCTAGAGCATCACACCCCACAGGGTTCTGGAACTGATTCCTTCTTGTAGCTAAAGGCTGAAAACTTTGCCTCAATACTGGGCTCTTCAAACCTCATCCCACGTTCCTTCATTCTCTTCTACCGGTGACAGTAAAGCTGGGAACCAGGAAGCAGACAAAATTAGAGCAACTAACTGCCACAATTTTCACTCCCATATATGTGTCTTTTCACACAGCAGACAAGGAGACATCTCCACATCAAGACTCCCACTAACACCGTCCTACAGCAATAAATGGTTCAGCTCCACAGACAGAATCAAAAGGGGAGACAGAGTTTCAGCTGTTCAATAGGAAAAGGTGGGGAGACATGGGCTGGTTCAGGAGACAGAGGTGACAACTCTTTGTGGCCACCTACACCTTCACCAACGAGCCATCTTGAGTTTCCAAGTGACTAAATTAATACAGCACATCTCCTCAAACCTGGCTTCTTCAGCTCAAAGTGTGAAATAAAAAGCCGTACACAACCATACCATCTGTGCAAGCCAGCATATAGAAAACTCAGTTTACACAGATGGGACCTATCACAGGCTCCCTTATGCCTCTATCAACACAGCAGCTTTGCAAATCTGCCCTAAATAAAAACAAAATTGACAACACATTCTGTCTGAGGCCAGCAGGGCTGCGCATGTACTTGGCAGAGTTTGGATTGTTCTCTCCACTTTTAACAAACAACTCACTTATAAATGAAAAACTTGCTAACGTTCAAGTATTCTGCTGTGTTCAAATGTCAGGAGGATTGTATTCAACCGAGTCTCCTGGAGGGATCAACTCATTGCCCATCAAATTAATGGATGAAGCTGTAGGTTGCTTAAAAACTAGGAGGACATGACACAGCCTTCTTGGGATCCACAGTAGGGACAAAACCGATCTGGAACGTTTTCTAGTTCCATTAACTCTTTCCCAATACATAAAAATAACACTTTAAAGATGTTCATTTTTCCAAGTTACTAAGTTCTTTAGGTGAAGAATATAGTTGAACAATATAGTGAACACATATGGAAATGCTTAAGCAGCAACTCCATTTTCTGTCCAAGAAGTCTGCAAACACAATAAACTTAAGTTACACACATGACAACTCAATGTAGTACACAAAAGAAAAAAAAAAGGACAAAAAAGTATGTTTTCATAAAAAGCAAACTTCATTTATGTTATAGGATGAGCATCTGAGAGAGGAGGGAGTAGCTGGAACACACAAGTACAAATAGCAAAATACAGTTAAAGAGAATAAGGCCCCAAAGCCAGGCCATACCAAGTGAAATGCACCATCAGCCAGTGTCAGGCTTGGGACACCAGGCTTGGCCAAGGACAAGAACTGGGCAGCCATATCCCCCAAAGCACTCCTGGAACCTGCAACAACTTGCAGCTCAAGATTTTCACATGCCAGGTATTGGTACTAAATAGACTTTATAGATCTTTCTTCCAAGAACACATCCAACCACTTTCTCAGCACCAGAGTCTTGTTGGAACAGCTGCCACATGGCATTCACCATGCAAAGAAGAATTTATTTTGTTTATTTGAAATTTCCTACTTCCATTTGACGTATCCGCTTTTTTTTTTTTTTAGGGAATGAAAGAGAAATGGGGAACAATTGCTTATCTTCTGTCCCACTCAGGCATCTTTGCAGGCCCCACCATTCCTCATTTGCAAGCTGTTCCATGATCTGTAACTGGGAGGCACTACCTCGTTTAGCCAGAGCTGTAAACAGAGATAATTTCATTTTCTCACATTATACTTATTGATGCCAAGCTTGACCTGCTGGTTTATTTTCCAATCACAGAGCACCATAAGTTAGGTATTTTTGCAGCTTTAGAGTTGCTTATGTCAAAGTACTTCAACACACTCACACATTATTTCTCTATCCATTGCCTTCCTCAAATCATCTTTGGAAACATTAAACAGCACTGGGTTCACCAAGTTCCTATGTCCCTTGAATAGCAACTGCCCTCCATTAGAACATCAGTTAGTGCTACACATTTTCTCACCTTTTATCCAGTTGAACAGTTTACTAAAGACTGTTCTTCCTTATCCCCAGAAAGACCATTTGCTTTAAGAAGCTGCAGCAAAGGACCATGTCAGAAGCTGTTTGAAAATCTGAGGATACCACACACTGGAACACCCTAATGCAGATGTTTGCTGAGCCTTTCAAGTCCTTAAAGATTCATCAAGTGCAACTTCCTTTTACAAAAGACATGACTTCTCCATATTCATATAAAATCCTGTGCCAAATAATTCTACTCCATATTATTCTTTTGACGACGCTGCACAATACAAAGCCAGATTTCTGTCTGCTGTTCCCCAAGCTCCTTGGAACTCTTTTGCAATTGGCATCGCATCAGCCCTATCTATTTATTCTCTAACAGGGCTGATACAATGAGATTTTAATTGAAAGACTGCACACAAGTGTTAATAATTCAACAGCTTCTTCCTGGAAGCCCTTCTGGGCTCTCACAACCTGGTCCCTGCAGCCAGTTATTGCTCACTGTGTTCTTATATTCTGCCATTAATAGTTGGGTTTGAGATGGTTCTGGTAAAGGAACCATGAGGAATGTAGATGCCTCAGAAACTTATTTGCTCTTCTCTCTCTACTCCACCTTCTGCAAGTGATTCTTTCACACCCTTGTCTTCAAGGGTTTTTGCAAACTTTTAGATGAGCTTTTTATTCTCAACGTATTTGGAAAAGAACTGTTACTTTTCATACTTTCTGAAAGCTGTTCCTCTAAGTTTTTGGCATTACAAAGTGTTTGCTCTTTTCTATCTTCCTCACTTGGTCATGACTTCAGCTTTTGGAAGGATTCCTCTGACTCTACAGCTTTTCTTCCTGCTGCTCCACATCGTAACTTTTCTCTTTCTCAACCAGCATCTGATAGGGCTG
>BJBW01024829.1:354-14647 GCA_004320125.1 Scolopax mira
CCATCCCTGGAAGTGTTCAAGGCCAGGCTGGATGGGGCTCTGAGCAACCTGCTCTAGTGGGAGGTGTCTCTGCCCATAGCAAGGAGGATAGAACTAGATGATCTTTAAGGTGCCTTACAACTCAAACAATTCTATGATTCTTTGATTCTAAACCAGTCTCTCTGAACTGCTCTGCTTGAGGCAGAATGTTGAGGTGTGATTTTAGGTGAAACAGACAGCATTGAGGGTCCACAAAAAGAAGGCAGCAAGCATACTTTTTTATGTTTTCCTGTGAGCATCCTGACTTTTTATGTAGGATAGAAAATTCAAATGGCTCCTAATCTTTCTGGTTTGTGCTAAACAAAACTGTAGCCTTGTAGCCTTTGGTTGGTGTGTTGAATTAATTACCACACAGTACCATTATTAAAAACCCCTTTATACACCATGTGGTATCTTGCTCCTCCTAGCTATTACAGAAGAGAGCTGTGAAGATCTGATGAGTGCCCTCTGGACAAAGGCAGGAATGTTCCCCTGGAGCAAGAAGGATAAATTGCAGATTAATTAACACACCAACGACCTAGAAACCATTCCTCAAATAAATTGTACCACCACTTCCATTATGTAGAGCTCTTTCCAGATAGCTGGGGCCAGAGCACTTCAGGAGTGATATGGAGGGGTACCATCTGGCCACCCAAATGGAAACAGCCACACAGAGTTCTGTGGGAGGGAGTGCTCTGTTCATCTTGGCTGTACTGACTAGTCTGACTTCAATGACTCTCAAAGCTTAATCTCTGTCACTTTCCTTGGTTAATCTTTCAAAAAACTAGGGTTGGGAAGCCTACAACCAACCATTCAAACTTTCTTTGTGTAAGACTGGAGACACACCTGAAGGCATAGATGTGCAGTACAATGGGAAAATATTTGAGGCAGGAGACAACTCTTTCCTCCCTATTCCTGGGACATGGACAATAAACAACACTTAATATCATAGTAACACTTAAGATCCCTAATAATTATTTCTAGCTTCTTTCATTCAGGTAATCACTACTAGGAATTTCAACGCTAGAGCTTATATTTATCAACTAGCAACTTTTTTCTCTTAACAATATTTTAACCAGATTTCATTTATTCAGCAGCTAGTGCAGCCTCAGGCCACATCTGAAAACCCATGCCCTGTCATTTGCTGCTGCCACAGGAAGAAAGGTGATTAACAAACTAAAACAACTGATACTTAGATCACTAAGTATAGCTCATAAGTACTTTTCCTTAGACTAATGGAGGACACATCAAGATCCCTGCTACTACCTTATAAGTAGCATTCCCCAAACAACCTAAGAATGCACAGTCTACTTGCTGGAGAAGAGGATTTTTTAGAGGTCAGCGTCCCTATTCTGATGTACAGGTACTAACCTCAACTCATATGTTGCTTTTTTCCCAAAGTGTGATTTCCTGAGCAAAGGAGAGGCAGAGGAATCCTTATCTTCTTCTTGCACTGTCAAACAGGAAATTATAGATTCTATTGAAGATTTAAGATTTGCCATTTTCTCTCATTTATTTAGCTTCACTCTTTTAATCCTGGGACATGGGGAAGAGTTATATCATCACCTTCAATACACTCAGTGATTCATCTCTTCTGTTTTCAGTTATATTTTAACACCTCTTCACACTGAAGAGTGCTCAGCATGTTGCTTTATGACTAAACGTTAGCTGCCTGATCTAACATAAGGAAAAGAGCTTTCTTTTCAATGAAGCTGACATTAGTGTGGAGTTTGTTCTTATTTTTTTTGCATTAGAAGAGAGCCCACCACTGACAACTGTTTTCAGCAGAGTGATTCATTACAGAATTGGCTGGTTTGAGTAAGCTCACAGCACTGGCAGGCAAAAATCCCTTGGGAGGCAAAAGCAGTGAAAAAGAGATTCTTTGAAGGAACAATTGCAAGGCTAAGAGAAGTAAGTTTCTTGTTATATGCATTTCCAGGGCACCCACTGTTAGGTGCAATAACAGACCAACCTGACTTAACTGTACATTCTTTATTGCCTTAAATAAAAGAAGGAAGCATATGTAAAGTGAAAAATAAACCAAATTACTGAAGACAAGGATGAAAATGTCATCAAGCATCCAGGGACTAAAAGGGTGCAAGATAGCCTTTTGTATCAGGTATCAGAGCTAGCAAGAACTTATCCTGTAGGCACACAGGAAGTATGTGTCAGGAAAGCAATGATGCTGACCTGGGCATACATGCAAGCACTCATTACATCTTTCTGCCTTTTAAAATGCCATCATATTTACCATTTTCACTAATTTTTACTGAAGAGGTTGTTTGTGATCTGGCTGATAACACAGTATGTATCAGCACCAAAGACATATTCAGTTTAGAATACGAAAGGAAGATACCAGAAAGAGCCCTT
Source organism: Scolopax mira (assembly GCA_004320125.1). NCBI lineage: Eukaryota > Metazoa > Chordata > Aves > Charadriiformes > Scolopacidae > Scolopax > Scolopax mira. The sequence continues at coordinate 2,743 of BJBW01024829.1, forward strand.
ATAAAAGTTAGATGTTGCTAGGGTCAGCTGAAACTGCAAAGCTTCATCTTAGGATGCTTGGAGAACCAGGAAGCAACTGTAAAGCCACAAGTTATCTCAAAATAGAGAGTTTGGTGAAAAGCTAAGAGAACTACTCTAGGTTCTCTATTCCTACATTCCTACTTCAATATTCCTACATTTATCAGTTTGCCTCAAAGATGATTCAGGTTCAGTCACTCAAAAATCCTATTAGAGCAGGGGCAATTCAAGATTTTAGTACAAATTCTTTTACTCCCTTCAGCTTTTTCAGGTCCTGTACTGAGACTGACACTGAAAACTAAGACTCTGAATTGATGTTTTTACTTTAGAAGCCCTCCACCTCCTCTGCTCAGAAGCTCCTTTTTGCTCTTTGTCAAAGCTCAAGGGACCTTTCTGGTTCCACTGGGTACCCCTGTAGTACTTCTACCCTATCCTACACTTGGATGAATTTTTCTGAAGACTCCCATTGAGGTTCCTGCATGGAGATCCTAATGCCCTGCAATAGCAAAGTGATTTTTTGCCATGTCAGTGCTGTGCACGCTGCTCTCTGACCCTGTGCAATAAAACATGCTTATGCTCATTTCTGGCAAGCATTTGCTGGTACAGAGACAGCAAAGGATTTTTTCCAAAAAGCTATCTTCCTTGCCTGCCATTTCCCTTATCTAGGTCAGGAGCACAGTGCCTGAGATAATATATTTTAACAGCAGTGTCCAAAAAGAAAGCTACAAATAAGTTTGGGGTTTTTGAAATTTTTATTCATGGTATACAATGTCACAATGGTTTAGTAGAAAAGGATTGGCTTTATATTTGCAGGTTTTGTTAGAGGTAAGTTTTTTCAGAGTGCATTTCATACCAAAAAAAGTTTAATTCAAAATTACAAGGTTAAATTATTTTGTTGTGGTTTTGTTGGTTTTATTTTGTTTTGTTTTCCATATAAAGCCTGGAAAGATCATCCCTCTACAATTAGAGATTAACCTACTTCTTCCTGGTTCTTCTTTTATTTCTACCTCCAAAAAAAAGCATCAAATGATGCTTTGAGGGAAAACAAAGATTTAAGAAACTATACAATACAATAATAATAACACTTACATTCCCTGGTTTGCTGCCAGCATTTTTATCAAGGGAATAGCTGTTTGCTTAAGCCTTCAATTTTATTTTGGCAGAAATTATCAATTGAGAATTCTAGATGTAGATGGAGACGTTATACTAAGTGGAAAGCAAATTTACATTATGTCATCAAAAAAGTCCTTTTCTAAAGTAACAAAGCTTATTGCTTTGTTTGGTGCGTTAGGATTTTCAGAAAGAAAAAGGTGGGTTTAAATTAGAACATAACCCTGCAATTATAATGCATAACAGTTACAGTCAATTACTTTATAAAACCAACTTTTATATTCTTCAGTTAGTTGTTCTTTTTTTTTTTTTATCTCCAAAGCTGGAGGCCTTAAAAGGCAGAACTAGGCAAAGCAGAACAGTTTCCCACGTACTGAAAAACACTGTGAGTACGTGGGTTTTTGGCATATTCTGCCAGCATAATTAAAGCAGGGCAAATCCTTGTTTATGAGCATCATGTTGAATTAGTCAGAATGCCTTAATTTTATTTTTCTGGAATGGATAGTAAGTAATTTTGTGCTTTAATGTTACTGCATGCATGAATTGACACGGTCAAGACCAGTCAACATTATTCATCTCTTTACAGAGTGTAAGGAACTAAAAAGAAAAACCCACAAACACCTACTGCTTTCTTGTCACAATCAGCACAGTAATAATTAAGGCAGTGTCTCTGTGCCAGGCAGCTCTCAGCTCCTGCTGTGATCCAACCATTGCTCAGGAGCAAGAATCTGCAGGATTCTTACCTAGAAGCTGGGTAAGAACTTATCAACAGCCAGAACCACTGACTCCCAAGGAGGCCCAACTTCCTGCTTCTCAAAGCACCCAGTCCCCTGCACACTGCCCCCGAGAGCAGAATGTTGCAGAGTCTATCTATTTTCATGAGTCTTTACTCAGTTATTTTGAGGTCTGTTTACTTAGAGGCATAACAGCCACTTTTTGAGGTCTCTGGCCCCAGCGCAAAGCTGTAGGTAACTTTCAACTGTCTCTTTGTTGCAGCTGCTGGTGCATCTTACCTGCAGCTGGCAAGACACAGGCTGGAGTAGATCAATGTAGAAAGACAGTCTCCAGAGAATATTGAGTCACCTGCGGGGTGAATACTGTGCACTGAAAAGATGTGTCAAAGGGAGCTGCAAAAATATACTGGGTGATTTTGAAGTTTGCTTGACAAATTTGCCTACTGCCAATGTGCAGGATGAACACAAACTGGCTTGCGCTGGGACCGAGCTGCGCATGTAGCTGGCTCTGTAAACTTGAACTTTGGCAGGTACCCAAATGTACTGTTGGAATATTCAGATATAACCAGAATAGACCGGTAAGGGTGAAGCTCACCCTGTGTCAGAAAAGAAACGTGAGAAGAATCCTGTAACTATATCGTAAAAGAACTATTTATCTAACAACACCTCTGCCAAAGTTATGAAGAACTACCTGGGCATCCCGACATCCTGTCTGAATGTCACGTATGAAAGAAAAAAATAAACTCACAAACCATTGAACATTTTAATGAGAAGGACAGTATTCTGATTCATTAGGAAGAATTCTCAATGTGTACCCCAAGTTATTACCAAGCTTTAAAGGCATAGCTAGAAGCCTAACTCCTAATAGAAGGGGAAAATAGGCAGGGAAAGCATCCTGGACCCTAGTATTTGTCAATCAAGTTTAGTATACCACCATGTTATTAAGAACAGAATTTAAGTCTTTTTAGTTTGTATAACTTTATAATGGATGCCTTCCTCATCATGGCATTGATCAACAGCTTCCTCAAATGGATTCTGCTGGTATGAGCAGTAACAGCTTATTCTTCAATAGCTCATAAGCATGTGTCAGCAGCTTATTTAATAATTACTAAATATGAAACTGATTTTGAACACTAAATAATTCCTGATAATTCACAGAAATACATACTATTTTGTTTTTGGTGGGCTAAGACTGTTTGTCACCCTTACAGTACACATCACTGTGCTGAATAACGAAGGCAAAGTGGACTAAGAAAACAACAGCAAAAAAGGTTTATTTTCAGCAAGCATTCAGCCCCCAGACATAACATGAAAAAACATTTGCAAGTGAGAAAGTGAGGAGTCTTTTCCACTGTTTAAGAGACAGGATGCCACCTCACTGGAGTGAGCTGATCCCACTGCAAGTTTCAGCGGGAGCAGGCAGAGATGGCCAGTGCTGCCTGCCTGGCTTCCCCCAGCTGCAGCAGACAGTGGCCACCAGTTGCGGGACTTTCCCACCCCACAGGAAACCCATACAGCCTGCCAAGCTGCTGCGGCATCCAGTTGCCCACCTCCTTGTCTGAGCTGCCCATCCAACAGGCGGAGCACCTGTGCCTCTTCGTGCCCTGGGCAGCCACAACTCGCTGCTGCATGGGAAATGCAGCTTCACAGACCTCTGCATCATGCATAGCTTCATTTCCAGCTGCAATTGAGTTCCACAGCACAACATCTCAAAAGGCCACTTCCTCACATCTTCTTTCCTAATTGGGCTTACTAGGGGAAAGGGATGGTCAGCAACGATTCAGAACAAGAAAACTGAAGCCATGCGATGGTCTCCAGCTGGCTGGTACCCTTGTTGCTTCCCCTTGCTGCTTGATCTCCAACCTTCCCCAAAGAAGGGGTACTAGCAGTTGTTCATAATGTGTAACGAGGGACTAATGCCACCTATTTCACAAGTGCTGTGCTCTGAGTCTTGTCTGTCTTAGTATACCCTAATTACTGTTTAAGAGCTTCTTAAGCAAAATTCTTCTTGACTTTTCGGAGACTTTCTGCTTTGGATGCTGGAAAACTCACATTACCTGTACTTCAAGAGGTAACAGCTTCACAGGGCCAATGTTTTTTTCAAGTGTGCATACACCCCACCTCTCCCTCCAAGTATCTATTTAACATAAATATGTGCATGTACATGTATCTACATGTATATAGATATACATGTGCATGTACGGACAAACTTCATCGTAAAATGCACTGTAAATTGGGAAGCCCAGATACAAGGAGAAGCTTGTCCCCAAATCCATGACTGGGCAAACCAGTTAAGTGACTGCATAACAAACTCTCTCATGTTATACTATACTGAAAACTGTGCTATATGGGGGTAACTTAATACTGCAGGCATCTCAGAAGTTTTTATGGGGTGCAATGAAGATACAATAACTTGTCAGACCTTTAGACCATTTCAAAGCAAAAGAGAGCTTTCAGATTTCTGATTTGAAATTTTCCCCATGTGCCTGATACAAACGATTCTGAAATCCAGCACAGTTAATATTAAGAAACAGCCTTAAGAAAAAAAAAAAAGAGAAAAAGAAACAGCACTTTCAGCATCTATGTAGATTACCCACATACCAATTTACTAATACTTGGTTCAGCTCACTTCTTGTTGAGATGAGACAGCAGGTATGACATTGCTCATTTAAAAAAAGGGAGCTGATGCAAATTTAAAGATTGAAGGCCCTGTGTTGATTTTACCCTAATAGCTATTTTTATAAGAGATACAGTCTTCCCCTTGCAATTTACCTCTAAGTGCTAACCAGCCACACACAGAACATTATTCACTTACAGCTTTTTCCACAACAAAACCATCCTTTTTCATCTTCGCTATGGATCACTTTTACCACTTCCCCCTTCTGAGGAAGCACCAAGTTATTTAGAAGACAGAGACCCAAAAAGCTCAACGCAAAAGACTGCTTCACCATGTGCATTTGTATGTGTGTTTTCAGTATTCACTTGTGCCTAGAGAGAAGAAGATTTGAAGGCTGAACACTTGCTTTGCATACCACACCCCTGCAGGAATTAAAAAAAGAGAAACCCACCAGCTTTGAAGCAAATAAGCCTGATATCCAGTAGGTTTGTGCCGTGTGTGGTACAATGGTGGGCTGTCATAAAACTCTCTGCCTTCTACCTTACCTCCACACCTCCAGCAAGACTAACCTGACCACACGCAGTGAGAATCCCCACGGATAAACTCACTTACAGCTACAAGAGTTTCAATTTACTGCAGCAGCTGCAGCAAATTGGTTTCTGAGCTGAAAGTGGCCTTTTGGAGAATTTCCAAGAAGAGCACAATCGACACAGAGGAAATCCCAGAGGGAAACAAGCTCTTTTTAGGAAGGCTGGTTCGTGCACTGTGTTGTCTGTGAAGCTAAAAATGTGGGTGGAAAAAATAACACACACTAACTCAGAATTTGCATGTCCTCCAGAAAATACAGCATGTCGTATTGCTGTGAATTAACTTTTCCCCTCTCTCAGTGTAATATAGGAACTCTCTGACAGCTTGTTTCAGTAATGCATTGAAAACCTAACTGTGCACAGGATTTCTGTTGCTGAGTTGCCTTAACAGAACATAATATACCACAGGAGAGAGCATCCAGCATTTATTTTCCACAACCAGCTGACATTTATCAGATCTGGTGAGAAAAGAAACCCCTTAACATTATGTTATTCACAACTGAATATTCTGACTCTTGGATCCAGTGTGTCGTGGTCAGCATTAGAGCAGTATCAGGATCCTTGCAAAGTGTGTCCAGTGGCAGACGTTCGCCGAATCAGCCTCCAGGATTAGAAAACCCTGACAAATCCCTCTGTCAGGAGGAGGGGTTGCCTGTCAGGATGTACCATCACCACTGACCAGGCTGGCTGCTCCCAGGCAGAAGTCCACTGAAAAGCGGCTGCAAAATGGAGAAGACAGTGTCACACTGTCCAGGGAAACTGGTCAAAAGCTTTTTACTAAATTACATGTGCATTCACGCTCCACCTCAGTTCAAACTTGAACTACACCTGTTCTCCAGTAGAAATCTGTCTGAATTGTGGTTGTATTTGTGAAGTATCCACCTAGGGGCAGTCCTGTGATCGTTGTATGTGGATAGCTGCAACCACCACCCATTGCTGTTTAGTCGGGCACGTCCAGAGAAACTGAGTACCTGTAAACGTAGGCAGCTAGCCATTTTCAAGATCTAGCTTAGTAAGCCTGTGGTTTGAGCCTAGCTCAATGGCATAGGTCGCATACCTGTCAGAAGCACAAATCCCAGACCTAAGAAACATAAATGAAAGCTTGCAAATAACTGGAATTGGAAAAGGAAAGGAGAGGCTAAAAGAGAAAGAAAAGAAAAATAGAAGAGAAAAAAGGGGAGAGGAGAGAAGAGGAGAGGGAAGGGGCAAGGGAAAGGGAGAAAGTGAATAAGGGAAGGGAAAGGGAAAGGGAAAGGGAAAGGGAAAGGGAAAGGGAAAGGGAAAGGGAAAGGGAAAGGGAAAGGGAAAGGGAAAGGGAAAGGGAAAGGGAAAGGGACCCCCCAGATCCTTAATCTTGCAAGTTAAAGTGTTTCTGAACTAACCAGTGGGACTCTCTCCTTGGGTAGGGCAATTTGTGGGGAACTTCCTGGGTGACAGATAGCAGAGATGTTTAACATCCACATCGGTTCTGCTGTTGCGGCTCTTTATTGTTTGAATAACTATTAATTCAGCACTTACACACCACAACATCATAACTGAAGAAGTAATTTCTCTCCTGCCTACAGACACTTATAGTGTATGACATCTCACAGCTCACATTGCATCTTCCTTTTTCAAATCCTGGTGTGACCAAAGTAACTTTACCCATGACAAATTCAGAACTGTCTCTTTCCCTCTCCTTTTCCTCTTTTGGACCTTGTCTTGGTCAACGACTGCATTAGCAGAAGAAAAATAATCAATCTGGAAAGTGTGAAAGCACAATCAATCTGGAAAGTGTGCCCTGCTAAAGCAACAAGCCTTGTAGGATCCTTTCCATGGGCCAGGTCTTCACTGCTCTGAGGTAGAGCAGTAGCTGTAATTTCCCCTAATCGTTGATGTTAGAGCACTGCAGCCAAGCAGGAGCCCTGTTCAGCAACTTCACAGGCTAAAAGTAAGTAACACGAGAGCTCAGCTTGTGGACATTTTATTTATATTTTAATTTAAACCAATGTCAAGATTTGTTTCTGTCCTGATCCAAATGTAAGCCCTTTCTTAGCTCAAATCATGCTCAAATCCTGATGAAGTAAAAGAAAGTATATGCATAAGCATTCTCCTGGGCCAGGAAGGGACCAATGAACGTAGATCCGAGAGATTACTTAACATGGAAAAAATGCAACCGTTATGTCCCGTTTTAATGTCGTTACCTAGCAGAGTTGTTTTATTCATTCAGTTTTAAAAGCACTTTTGGAATACACTAAACGTTCTGTTCTCCAAACTCCAACACTGAGCCCGGCTGAGAAGTGTCACGCGATGACTCTTCTTCTTGAAATTACAAAAAACAACAAACAAACCAAATCAATCAAACAAACAAAAAAACCCAAAACACAACACCCAGAAAAAATCATGCTCACACCTGCCAGCGCAGAGCTGCCGCCGGCGCGGGATGGCGCGGGATGGCGCGGGATGGCGCGGGACGGCGCGGGGTTCCCTCCGCCCGCCGGGCTCTGCCACTAGGTGTCAGCAAAGGAACCCGCATCGCGACGGCGCGAGCCGAAAATAAAAAAATCGCTCAGGAAAAACGAAAAAAAAAAAAGAAAAATAAAAAGAAGAAGAAGAAGAAAGGAAAAAAAAGAAGAAAATAAAAGAAAAAAAAAAAAAGAAGAAGAAAAAAAGGGGCACATTATTCCCAACTGAAGCGGCAGCTCCTGGCCTGAAACATTTTTCTTCTGCTGTGACTCTCCACTAGATGACAGCAGCAGCGAAACCAGAGTGAAAGAGCCAGTAATGGGCTTGTGGAGAAAACGATTTTATCCCTATTCCTAAACCCTCAGAGAGAAATGCAGTTAAGAAACTCGCATTATTGGCCATTTTCCTGGAAACTACAGAGCCCTTTGCTTGCAGGCTTCCCGCCTGCAGGCCTCAGTAATTTACAAAAATATGTCTCTGCATTGTATGCAATGCACTTAAAGCAAATGTACTTGGGCTGGAGAAAAAACAGTTAAGTATTGTTGCTTTAATGTGAATAATTAATTCATAATGTCGGATATTAGTCTTGTAAAATGCTCCCAAGTTCTTAACTTTCATAACCTGAGCCGACCTGATCTTTCAGACAAGAACACTCGCTCCTGATGAAACTGCAGGAAGCTGAGGGACTGAGTTCCTGGTACATTTACAGCAATGTTCAGTTTTGTAGTGGGGGCCACTAATTTTATGCAATGCATGAAAATGCTGCTACACTTTTGCCATTAGCTGCTCACCTGATTAAAGCAGTAAACTGTTCTAGCTTGGGTCTTAGACTTAGCTAGACTAGGGTCCGAGTAATTAAGGCACAAATAAGATTCAAACATGGACTAGGTGAGGAAGGAAGGAATTAAATGCACTTCTCTTACTGTAACACTCTGCCTGAAGATGAATCCATCCTTACCTGAGTTTAAGCACTGCAAATTTTGCACATGCAAGAAATGCAAGAAATACATACCCTCTACCTTGGTTCTATTCCTGATCTATTTCAAATCATTTTTTTTTTTGTGTGAAAAGAGGTATACCCCCAACTTTCCAGCTTTTGAGCATCTGTGAATTTCTCGTGTGACTGTGAGAGGTACTTATCTCAATAGTATTTGCAGGCCCTTGCCTTACTATAGAAACATAAAGGCTTGGCATCACTCGGAGTATTTTTCAGAAACAAAAGAAATATTTTTTTTTCACTCTCTGTTCACTTAACTTTTTATTTTGTCATTTTATCTCATGTTTTCATTCTCCTGAATTATTCTGAGGCATAAGAACTTAATTGTCTGAGTGCTCTTAACATTTAATTTTGGTCCTTTCATGTAGAAAGACCCTTTTCACAGAATGGCTATATAAGGTTAGTCTCTATAAGGTGTATTCTAATTCCAGTTTATACTCCTCTGGTACTCCACCAATTTTGCTGCAGTTTTTGACATGTCAGATTAAAAAAATATTGGCACTCCATCTTTAAGGGTGACAGACATGCTACATGTTCAAAGAACATGACACAGGGGGGAAGAAGCCCTGTCTCAGGGAGTTCTTTTGATAGAAGTTCATTGATCTATTTTCTGTTTTGCTTCTCTGAAGAAGTATAAGAGAACACGCATTTAGGCTATCTTTTTACTGTGTGCTACATCATTGCAGCCATGCATTCAGTCACTAAGTAATGCGTAAATTTTCATTTTGGAATTCTTTGGGAATTCCAACAATAGCTAATCATAAAAAGGATGAACAGGATGGTAGCTGTTTATTAGAACGTACCAGCTGGTACATACTGTATGTACCATACCACATACTAGTACAAAGAAGGCAGCACTAAGAAAGTAGCATATTTATAGTTTTCTTTTTTAATTATACCCATAAGGAGACATTCTGCTGTGCTTAGAGTATTTGTCTCTTTTCAGGATCAACTCCTTATGCTGCACAGGAACATTGTAAAATAGTGATGTCAAACAAAATGTATTTGTGACAAAAAATTGGAATTCAAATAAAAAAAGGGAGGGGAATAACATAATAAAAATATTTATTGAAAAAATTCCCATCAACATCATTTGGCTGTACTAAGTAAGTAAAATGCTGAGCGTGACTACGGTAATCAGGATGCAAACAGCTAGTACCATGAGCAGGATGATTCGGCAACATTTGGAAAGCTTTTTTTCTCTCTCTTTCTTTTTTAACAAGGTATCATACCCAGGAGTATAAATATCTCCCATCCAGAACCGTAGATCATTAGGATTTTCCTAAAAGAAAAATCAGAAAATTAACTCAGTTCCTCTCTCTTGCACATAAAGTCATTAGAACATAGCCAGAAGTATTTTGGCTATCATCAGATAGTGATTAATGAATTTAAGGCATCACAACACAAATGCAAGAGACTTTCACTTGAACATAGGTTGTGCTACTTGCCAGATGCTGCAAATGTTCCACTGGGGAAAATTAAATCCACACTTTTCAGCCAAGAACCAAATGTAGGACACCAGCCATTGAAATGTGATTAAAAAACCCAAAAGAAACCATGTTGTCTTCTCAAGAAGAGATGGCACTTTATAAACACAGATCTGGGTCCTTTTCCAAAAAAGGAAACAGCAGAAAAAGAACTCACAAAAGTAACCCTAAAAGTGATTTGTGCCAACCCAGCAGCAGGCAGGATCCTGCATAGCGTGGATAAGGCTGAAAAAATGTGCATTATTTGATAACGGAATGATGTTAAAGTGGGCATATAGTATTTCAGTGCCTTGTTTATAGTTCTTCTCCATATAAATGGGGAAGCTGTGGGCTATTTCAGCCTCAGATTTTCTTTGGTCACAGAGGTGGTGTTCTGCAGGACTGAAATTCTTGGAGTCAAACCAGATATATGGACTTCTTTTCCAGATCAGACTCATGTTAGTGTCATGTCTGTACTGGAAAATACATCCATACTTTCTTCTGGAAGTCCACAAAAGCAGGACAAGCACACACACACTCACACACACACAGAGAGCTCATAGCAATTCCCTTTGTGCAACCGCAGTGCGACGGCGCATTACCTTTATGTGGCTGGCCAAGTCAGAGTGCAGTGACTGCTTGTCATACTCTTGCACAGTCCAGCAAGGGGTCTTTTTCTTCTCCTCCCACTCGTCATCCACCTGGATATCACTATACAAGGGGTTGCTTTTGATTGTGGATTTCAGGGTGATGGGTGTAATGTGTTTCCCGAGGGTTCTGTCTATCATTTCTTGACTGAACCCGTTCGAGTCTAAGCCTGGCAGCTCAGTGACATTTCTCTTTTCTCTCTGTAAGGCACAAGTTAGATCAGAAGTTGGCTTTCATCTTCATTTACCTACAAGAGTAATCTCTTCCAGAGTTATAATTTGTAATAAAATAAAATATTTTTTTTAATTGCACATGCAACAATTTTTCTTGTTCTGGCAAGCACCTACAGTGCAGTAAGGGAGCCTGGCTGTTCACTCTGGGCAGATTTCTTCCTTCTGGGGAAAGCATGTGGGTACAATCTGAACATCTTTTGCAACTGTGAACTGGCATTATACTGCCTGCTGAAAGAAAGTCTTTGCATTAGCAAAAGGGTGCTACTGTGAAGTAGATCTGTAGATGAAGTAGAAGATGCAGATCTGATGAAAGCCATGGGCAAATGATGCAGAAGCAGAGCTGTAAGAGCAAAGCAGAATGAAGCACAGGGGTAATGCTGTGTAAAGGTCTGCCTTGACTGGAGCTGCACCTCTAACAGCAGGGATGTGATTCTCCATTCTGTTCACACTGTTGAATGCTACACTCATGTCAGGATGTGGGAGGCCCTTCACTTGACTCAGGGAGAGTCCTTAATTGGGGCACTGTCAGAACTCAAAGGTAATTAAATATCTGAGCAGTCTCCCAGCAACAACAATCATTAAATCAGACTATTTAGAACAGGGAGGTGGCAAGAGAAGAGTACTAACAACTCTGGTGGGATCCCATTTTTGGAGAATTTACAAGCTGCTGCTTAACACAGTACTAAGAGCCTCTTCAGGAGCCCGTAAGATGGTAGTTACCATATTTTTTGATCTGTAATTGCATGCAGGAATGCATGCAGACTCTCCAATTCAAGCTGTTCAACATTTTGGTTCACCACAACCTTCTGTCATTGAGACTTCGAATTAATCTGTCACCAATCTCTGGTTCCAGCAGTGTGTAGTCTTCCCAAGAGACCTGCTTCTAGCAGAGCCTTTGCCTTACACTCTCCTGTGTCTCAGGATTGCTTCTATAGAACCATCACAATGCAAATTATGAAACTTCCTTCCATAAAATGACATCTTTCCCAGGATACTTCACTTACATTGAGATTTTCAGCCATTGAAGTGGCATGAGCTGGATGGACTTCA
>BJBW01024841.1:0-13940 GCA_004320125.1 Scolopax mira
CTGCTCTAGTGGGAAGTGTCTCTGCCCATGGCAGGGGGGGTTGGAACTCAATGATCTTTAAGGTCCCTTCCAACCCAAACCATTCTATGATTCTATGATTCTAAGTGACTTATAAATAGTGTATCCTTTATGGAAATGGCTACGCCTGCATTAATCATCATCTGATAAATATAACTGCATCCATGCCCACACTAAGGCAGCTACACAGCCTTTCCAGAATAGTTAATGTATTCTACATTTCTAATGTAAAGGAGCCCTATAATGCCAAGGAACAAAAAACAACACCATCACTCTACTGTAAAGCAATTTACTAAAATACCATCATCATCCATCAGCTACTAATCTTTAAATAGCAATAATTACTTAATGTTTTTGTGCCTACTAAACTAGGCAAAGATAGCATATAAACACATTGCTCGATCACTTAAGCAATAAGTTACAATGTATGTCATGCAGCTTGAGTAAATACTGTTGGCTTGGATTTCATAGTAAGAACATAGAGTGGCAGGAAGTTACATTGCCTTAAGTAATACAGGTCCCTCATACTAAAGCATCTTTCTTCAGTCTTAAGGGAAAGAAATCTTTGTTTATAAATTTCCCTGAACAGTCACATATTTTAAGAATCAGGTGCCTCTTCCAAACTTATCAGATCATGATGAGTCATGTTCAAATGCTGTTCCACTGCTATTGTACATAATGGTCTTCAAAATAAACCATAAGGCATTTTGCATACCCACTCATCCATGCATTTTAGCTTAGCTTAATTTGAATTTGCCTCATGCTATAAAAGTGCTCTCTGTGCGTTTCACCTAGCACACATACCAAATGGTTATGTTACCTGTAATGAACAGTAGTGTCACAGAAAGGAGAAGCACTTGTTAGAAGCACTTGTTCACTCTTTCAACCTCTCCAGTCTTTACAACAAAAGATTCTATATCAGGCTTTCTGTATACCTTGTCTTGGCCAAATATTTTTGAAGAAAATACCTGAATGATCATACTGTTATTTTTAACATGTTACTCTCCTCTGAGTCACACAATCTGCTTCTCACTGCACATCTAGCAGAACCAACCGCCCTTAGTCTTTATAAACAAGTTTTTTATTTTTTAATTTTCTTTACACATCTCTAAACTGTGTTCTTTTCTGAACCACTATTTCACGGTAAGCAAACCATCATGTTGTAATTATGGAAATACTGTACAGTCTGTACACCAAAACATTCTTTATATTACTAGAAGAGTTAGAAAGAAAAGGCATCCACCAGCAGAAGAGCTTTGAACATTCAGCACATACCTGTATTAGTCAGACATACAGTCAGATGTGCTTAAATAGGCAATGTTCTTCAAAGTGGAAGTTAGTTCAACCATGGGTTTGTATTTAGCATTTCATCAGATTATTTAACCACTGCTAAGCATCAGAATTTTGCAGGTTTTTAATTCAAGGCACTGATTGCTTCCAAGCATTGTTTTGGGTGCACATTACGTTAACCTAGAGCTCTTGGAGTCAGGTACTGGGTGGGGGCACCCTGCAGCTACCTGCTTAAAGATATATGACAGCATAAAGAAGTGCAAGCAAGTCTGAGTTCCTCTGAATTTCAGGTAGTCAGAATGTGAGCTAGCTCCAGTTCAGGAGACCTATATCACCATTAGCATTACCAGCTAATACACTGTTTACAAAACAGCATATATGAGCTTGAAATAGTGTTTGATAGGCCAGTCTAAGATGGGGTTTGTTTGGCCAGCCCTGGACATAGCATGTGTGTATGCATCTGCCCATTTTGCAGTCTATAGGCAGAGCAAAACCCTACATACATATACACAAGAATGCCCAGGTATTCGGTAACCCATTACAGAATATAACTGAGTAAATCCTAGCCCTGGACAGAAGAAACATCTTAATTTAAGGCATTTATAAGCTTTGTTTTGATCTGAGATTTCTTTTTTCTTTAGTTGGAATCCCTGAATCAGCAGATATGGCAGCACCAGCTGTTTCCCAGGAAGGGCAGAATGTGGTGGCAGGCTCCCACTCTTATCCAGCTGTAATCCTTTAGCAACTCTAACAATCATTTTTTTTTAATTTGGGATTTTAATCAGAGCAATAAGTTAGAACACCTTGATCATTGCAGCAAATGTAAAAACAGGGATGTAATGGAGTTTGGCTGAAGAGTGTTAGGCAGAGATAAGCCCTAGTCTTCCACCTTTCCTAAAAAAAGAATAATACTGATAAAAAAAAGGAAACAAAGTAACATTGACATCAACCCACTCCCCTAATCGTTCACTACCACCCCAAACTTAAAACCCTAAACCAAAAACTAACCCAAAACCTACCACCATTTTGATATAAACAGGAAGCTCTAAACTAAGCAGCATTGAGGCCTGGACCCCAGAATTTGATCATTCTGCCTCATTTCGGCCCAGTCTCAAAAAACATTCTCACTATCTCCTAGGCCAGCAATCTCAATAAGCAGCCTGGATATGACTTCCCTGTTCTGGAGTTAAAAGATTTTAATGGCATGGAAGTCACTTCTCTGCCAGGGAACACCCCCTGCCTTCTTTTATTTACAGGTACAGCTAATAATGAGTAATGGTGTACTTTTGTACTGGGAAGAGAAACAAAAGTATATACTGGATGATGAAAAAAGAAAACTCTAAGCCAAAAGCCATGGTAACTGGCTGAAGACTAGCAAATGAAGCTTGTAAAATTATTTCTCTATCTTGACTAGAAAGTTTTTGAAGCATGATCTGAGATATAAATAATGATAATGAGTGTTTTAAAGGGTAACCTTTTAAAAAAGAAATCAAGAAAACCTGTGTTAGAGGAAGAGGGCTTTCCATGTAAACAATGATCTGGAGGACTGGAGCAGCAGAATCTAAAGTGTAAGGTCACTTCTGAAAGCCTAGGAATAAAAACAGGACCTGCAGGATCTGAGTCTGTTTCCTGGATTTAAGACAAGGCTTCTCACTGTAGGGAATATGGTCTGTAGTGTACTGTATACAGAATCCTGTCTCCATATCTCATGTAACACTGAGAATTTCTTCTCTGAAGTGAATTCTGTAGGAAGTGTCTCCTACCCAAAAATCAAGAAAATATGCTGTTCCAAACAAGTGGAACCAATCTGTGTTCTTTAAGGTTATAAATAGGAAAATAAACAAAACAGTAAATAATTGATAATGAAAGCTGTATGAGTCATGAACAGAAGTAATGATTATCTGGTATACTGCCTCTGTGTTTCATACAGCATTAGACCATTATTTAGCCGCCTTCTGAGAAAATGTATGTCTTCAGTCACCAATTTCTCCCTTGCTTTGCTCTCTTCTTTAGAATAAATGCTATTGATCAGTAGCAGTCTTTTCTGAAATTGGCAGAAGGGTATGAGCTTATTAAAGCTCTGTTATTAAGGTTGAATATGATTGGAAAGGAGAATTGATTCCTCCTAGATTTATATCCATTAGCTTTTTATGTTAATCTCCTACTTGTAATATTTCATTACACAACTTCAGAAGCTATTTTTTTTCTTTTTTTGTCCTTTCAGTCTGTGGATTTTCCTTCTGGTATCCTGAAAGAGTGATAATTATTTTTCATACTTTTATTATGAACATTTTGTATACATGAATTTTGAGCCAACTAAATCTTATTTTTTCTTGAGGAACTTGAGTCAGCCATGTCCAGATTGTTTTCTTAGCTATCTTTAAAATCAATGCAGAACATGTAAGTTTGTGAAAGTATGTGTCTGGATATCAGTATATAAATCTCCAGTCAGATCGGATTTCTTTGAATATGAAAACTGTCTTTGCTTAAGAGATTTGGAAAACAAAAGAAAACCCAACCAAACAAAAAAAAAAAAAAAACCAAAAAACCAAAAAGACAAAAGGAGAACCTTTTGAAAAAAATATTTCTAAACAAGTGCCACTGTTTGAAATAAATAACTTCTGGCTGACCAGTCTGCTGTTGTTTTCTAGCAATTACTGTTTAAGAGCCTAAGCAACACAGTTCAGTGCAAGAGAAATAAGAAAGTTTTGAACCTGAAGCCACCTATTCAAGTAGCTCTGCTCTCTCCAGTGCCACACATACCATAAGATATACCAGCTGGCATATATATTTAGAGTTTCATGTCAAAAAAAAAAATTCTGTTGCCTTTAATGAGAATAAAGGTAGGCCTAAATACTATCATGCCAGTCAGATAATTTAGAATAGATCTATATCGTATCCATTCATGTATATTTGGATATTTCTCTAACATAACAGAAGTGATTTTTTAATGTTGTCCTTGTTTCTTGCCTTGGCTTCAGCTCTGTTTGAACCCTGAGGGTGCAGCATTGTGTCTGAACAAATATTTTACAATGTCTGTTTTCTAAAAGAAATCTTTGGGTTGCCTGAAGTTACTATTGAATCTAAGTTGAGTTAGAAGAAAGAACAGTGTTTGGAAATGTGAAAACAAGACAACGCAGGCTAGAATCATGAGCAGATGAGGCATGATTTGCAAAAGTTAAGGAAAGTGTTGCTTGCCTCTGAACATCTCTGAAGAATTTGTTAACTGATGAGATGAAGATTCTCATTGTGGCATTGGTTTTGGCTCTGGTTTTAATTTTGGTTTTGGTTTCTTAAATTATTCTGATCCAAGTTTAAAGACTAATTATAACAGAGTTTAAGAAAAAGATGTTCAGTATATCAAGCAAAATGAAGTGAAGATCCTTTCCAGTGCAACTTCTGAGTTTCTGAATCTGTTCTAATTCTTCTTTTAACACTGTTTTCCTTCTTTCCTATTGTTACTTTGCATCAGAATTGTTATTTTTGCATCAGGTTCTTAGACCTTTCCTCTTAATTTCATCAAAATGCTAATGAGCTGAGTTTGTTCACTTTTTTAAGGAAAATTGAACTGCTTGTTGAGGAATAATCTAATAAGAATATGGACATATATTTCTCATACTTTTGAAGTTCAATATAGTTTCTGTAACAATATGTTAGAGCAAACAATGTAGAATCTGCTTTGGCTGATATTTTAAAAATAATTAGAAAAAAACCATAATAAGCAGCAACATAATAACATTTAATTTTTTTGTTGGCTATGATTAAACGTGAATGTCAAACTTGAGAAGGTTCAGAGAGATGTCAGAAGAGAAAGCTTAATTTTTCAGGTTTATATTCCTATGAAGAATTTAATTAATATCTTTTGTCTTAAATCACAGCTTCAGTGATGATCAAAGAGATAGGAAAGAACAAAGCAAATAAAAAAAGAATTGTCCAAAAATACATGCACACCTGCAGAAATTATTGAACATTTTCAATAAAGGCAGAAGAGGTTGCTTGTAGTCTATAATCCTTAGCAACAATATGATGCTATTCCTTAGCATCTCTAAGGTTCATAAAATTAATTATTATGTTCAATGGTGTACACACAGCTCCTGAGCTTCTACTGTGATCTTCCAAGGCAAGCACAGAAAATTTAGGACTCAGAAAAAAACTTTGTGATGTTGGACACTGGTTATAGGTGACCAGTCAGACTGTAGTCAGGCAGAATATCATCTCTAAAAATTGTATCAACTGAAGTGACTGTCAAAGATTCACTTACTCTTTCATGACCTGTAAACACAAGAAAGATAATTTAATTGTACTAAAGTAGCGTTATACATTGCAGTTGTCTCATGCAAAGCTGTGAATAATACATGGTGGAAGTTGAAGACAAAACAAATCTAGACTAGTGCTGGAATAAGTGTCCTTACCAATAAGGACAATAACATCAGACAGATTACAAACAGAATGTGTAGGTTCACCGTCATGTAATTGCACTGCAGATATCTGTAAATCAAATATCTCTTTCTATGCCTCTGTAAAGTAGCCCTACGTTCTATAAATGGTGCAGGGGAATAAGGACTCTTAAGGTATGTTCCACTGATCTCCTTAATGTGCTTTAATTCCTGTCTGAAATAAAAAAAGAAAATACTATGGGTAGAGAAGACAGTGACAAAGGGATTAACAGTATTGGAGAAAGTTTTAGAAGTAGGATTTTTTTCCTAATTGAGATGTTTCATTTACATAAACATCAAAATATGCATAAACACATGTGCAAGAGGCACCAAGCTCCCTAGAATTTCTTTGTCTCTGTCCTTAAGTCCATTTAATTATCCTATGCAGAGAAGAACATTTTTAGTGAGAGCGACTGAAAAAAAATAATAATTGGGTAATACACTGGAGAAAAAAGTATTAAAAATTTAAAAACTCAACACAAACCTCCCCCAGCCCTCCTCCCAAAAAAACCTCGAATGAGTGTACTACCAAGTAGTTGGCAGGTTTAACAGCCTACACTGCTCTGAAAAAGTAGCTTCTGCAGGTAGGTTCTGCAAGTCTGCAAGAACCACCTACTGGCTTGCCTTGTAGGTGTGTCAGCCCTGGAGAGCCTGTGTACCATTGAAGGGGCACATGTGCCAATAGCTGGCCTTGGTCACAGGAAGGAACCCATCAATTTACCCTTGAGGCATCTTCAACAGTCAGTCTGAGACACAGGTGTTAAAAACTTGATGCTTGCCTTTTGGTTGATTTTGGTTTTTTAATTTACTATTTTATTTTAAATATTCTCAGAAAATCTAATTTTAAACATTATTGCAAATAAAACTGGAGGTTCTGTTAGACACATACTGTGTTTTCTTTTCATTACCTTAATTATTCCACAGTTTTCCAGGTTTGACCCATTGCAGATATAAACGGCCATTCTTTTCTTCTTATTATTTTTTTATTCACCATCAAACCAAAATCCCAGTTATATGAACATTTGTTTTAAAATAACAGTTCTGTATCATAATTGTTTCTTAATAGTTGTCAGCTAATGATATGTTTCGGTATAAAAACATGAAGATTTATTCCCATTCTGAATAAAATCATTATTTTCTATCTAATATAACAGTGGGTGTTCCCATTATCCATGTAAATGGTTACTAGTTTTAAACCTTACTAAGCTCTTGAACTCAGTAACACATTATGGCAATGAGTTCTACTAGTTAAATAGGTTTCCACTGTGAAAAACAGACATCTTGTCATCAGCTGTAAATCTGTTCCTATCCATTTACTTTAATTTCACTTTTAAAAGGGTAAACAAAAGTCTTTGATTTTGCTGTTTCACTTACTATTCCTACAGCTTTATGTGTGTCTCTAGTGGAATGTATGACTACCTTTTCAATCTTTCCTTCTTTGTGGTAAAAAGTAAATATTTTCTTTATTTCTGAAGTTGCTTTTAACAAAAACAATTACTAAAATAAGTTAGTCACAAGTAAACTTTCGGATGAAACCAGAGAGCAAAGTAACTTTCAGAAGCTTTCATAGATCTAAGATTTATCAAGAAAAAGCTCTCAGGTAGAGATGAAATGTTTGCACTCGTAAGTTCTTTGGAAGTTGGTAAGTTGTAAGAGAAGGAAAAATATCAGGACTTCCAATAATTCTTGTACCTTTTGTTAGTCCTTGATGATGTGGACCTCTGTAGTCTACATTATAAAAAAGGTAAGAGTTGCTTCATTCTCCAGTGAGTCTGGCTGCATTTATGAGGCATCAAAACGCACAGACTGAAAAGCTTTTAAGAGCAGATGAACCTCTAGACCAGTCATGCTGTGTCAAAGTGGTTGAAATGTATTTGCTTACAGCCAAGTGAATTTGAGTTCTGACTTCCTGACCTCTTTTGGTTTCACATCCAATGTCAAGCCCTGACAATACTGCTGCTGGTAAGGTTATTTTCTTGATATTCCTCAATAACATGAGCTTCTTCAAAAGACTTTTAAAAAGACAGTTTTCATAACCTGGCAGGAAAGAATTTGCAACTACAGCGATATCTGTGATTGCTGGTATTCAATCAGAACTCCCCTTTTTTGGGAAGAAGACATTAAAAGATAGCAGTCACAGGGAAGAAAGGTTAGTCCAGTTTCACAGCTAAAGAAGTATTCCCACAAGAAGAAAATGAGGGATTCCATTCCTGTTTTATTCTCATAGATACTCAGTATATTATTAAATAATCTTCTGTAAATATGTTTATAATAGTAAAATAAACAGTGCCAGAACCCATTTCTGTCTCTGTAGTTTTTAAGTCTTACTCTGTGCCTATGAATTGTTCGGGAGATTTGACCTAACGCAGAAACAGTTTAGGATTATTCTGACAGTGACTAGTCACTCGTGCTGCTGAATTTGCTAGTACGTGCATACAGCACAGAAATTTTAGTGCAAACGCCCACAAGTAATTTATTGACATTTGTGTGGTACCCCTTCTTGGCTAATTTATCTATGTAGACATCATGCTGATAGATTTAGATTGCTATTTTTCATATAGACATATTTCTTCTATTTCAGCCCCTCATTAATGGAATAGGAAGGAAGGGGATAGTACTTCCTTTGTTAGTGTTAGTTGTTTAAATCATAAGCCATAGTAGAATTTTTTTTCTTTCCACTTGAGAGACACTAGGATTTAGATCACAGCTGAGTGATTTAAGATGCTCTGGTGCTGCAGTAATCTGGTTGATTCTAAAGAAGAAGGGCAATTGAGTATTTTTTAGTTCCATTGTAGAAAAGCAACACCTTTTTCTTCAAATAGAAATCTGTGTAACCTGAATGCAATAAAAAAGCATCTCATTTCCAAGTTTAAGATATCTCTAACTTACTTAATTTCTGAATACTTTGAAGCCATTCATCATACTCAGCAGGAAGTAACCAACCTGGAGGATGCCCATAATGTTCTGAACACGGATGGGATTTCAGCTGAACTTAGGTTTCTTGTCATGGAGTAGTATGACATCAAGATGAGAAAAAATTGCTCACATTGGAGTGGATAAAATAATTAATTTTGTCACGTAATTATTGTTAGTGTTATGTTCTATCCCTGCCATCAGGTGCTTTGCCCTGCTCTTAAGACACTAAAACCTAATATAGAGCAAATGATCCCAGCATGTCATCAGCTTTATGTCCCTCCTATAATCATTTTTGAAGACAGATGGAGTATATTAATGTATTTTCATTCATTATAACTGTCTCTAGTACTTCAACAGAATTGAAGACAAAAAACCACACCTTAGCTTCGGAAGAGAAACGACACTGCTATATTAAGCTGAAAATAGTAATTATAACTCAAAACTGTATTTATTTTCACAATTGTAGTTATATCACTACAGTAATAGAAACAACATACGAACTTCAAAATCATACACCAAGAAAGCTCAAACAAACAAGATTTAAGGTCAATACTAATTGTTATTGCAAACAAACAATAATTAAACAAGAAAAATCTGAATTTCTGTTATTTCTATTCTAAGTTAATTATGAAAAGCAAATAGTAATGTTCTGCTATTTAGTGAAATGTTGCTGCTCTAATGCTATTTTAGCATAGTCATTTAGTTCTTCCATTGATGGCAATGTTTTTTAAATAGACGTGTCTGTTTACATTTTTCAGAACATTATAAGCAGTATGTGTATCTTTTAAGTATAAGCCAATTCTAATATATTTTTTTTGTTCTACAAAATTACAAAATTCACTGTTGAGATCTGAAATTCAAAATGATCAAATGATAACGTATTACGAGCATTCAAAATGTGTTTTGCATAATTATTAGATTCTTTCTCCATTTGTCCTTCTGCTTCCTATTGTCTCTGCTGCCCATCAGTGAGTTATATATTTAAAAGGAGGAAAGAAATCTATTGACTGTGGAGTTGAATTCAGTTAATATTCTTCATACTAGCAGGACAATGCATGTAACACAGCAAGCTTAATATCTTGTCCATCTCTAGCTATGAATATTACCACAAAATATCTGTAGTCAAGTGGTTTTCGTTACACTATAGTTCTCTGCTGTAGGATTCTCTGCAAAATTTAATGACCAAAGTTCTTTATTTGAAAAAGTACTTTTTCACTCTTTGGCATTCTGCTTGAGCACCACAGGAAAGTGAGGTACATAAAAACGTAGACCCCCTGCAAAACATGAAAATGAAGCCTGTCACCTTCAGGTATCTGAACCGAAGTGTAACTGATTAAAAAATCTCCTAAAGGAACAGCAAAAGAACAACTTAATAGCTTTTATATATAAATTTATATATTACCTGGGAATGGGTTCTTCTAATTGATTGCCAAGTCCATGAGAACAGTTCAGTACATTATTTTCTGAAAGCAGAAAACATGGCTGTGGCTTTCAAAGGTGAATTCTGCTGAACGTGCAGGGTTAGTGTTATGTTTAAAGGCAAAAGAGAAATTCAGCAGTGGAACTCCTTTCTTTAAACAGTTCCTAGAGTAATCAGAGCCCTGTGTTATGGTTGGGTTATCAAAGGTGCTGCACAAAAAAAAAAGTCTCTGCTGTATTCAATACCTTGTTCTCATTATGCTTGTTGCAAGTAGCACTAATCATTGCTCTATTTTTTGCACTGAACATTCACATTGTGAATTCACTATTGAGAACATGGAGGGGAAAAAAAAGGAATCTAGCAATTTTTCAGTTGTATCAATCTTTTGGGATCATTTATTAAGAAATATTTATTTCAGTACATACATAGGCACCTGTAATTGTCCTAATTCTTTAATATTCTTCAAGTGAAAGTTCTTTCATGTCATCATGCCAAGTTCCCTTGCTGATTTAATAAGAGCCAGACAGAGAAGATGTATGCTCTCGTCCACACTGCAATTTACAATGTACAACAAGTTGGCTGTCCTTTGGCCTTGAGCAGAGCTACTCAGAGATTAGGTAGTTTAGGCTTGTCCCAGGTGTTACAGAACGACTCAGCCTTCTTTAAAACAAATGGTTATAGGACCAGAAAATAGACAACTATGTTTTCAGAGGATAGTTGATGGAGCAAAGAGATTTTAGAGCATATCATTATATAACATACTGCTGATATTAATAAATTGCAAGTGAATCAGTACCTAGTTCCCATGCTTGAAAGGATCAAGAACCTCTTGTAGTCATTTGTGTTACTGATAGAAAAGGGCTATAGCTATAACGATAAACTGAAGGATGACTGGACGCATGGCCAACTAAAAAGGAATTTAACTTCTGAAAGTGCTAACATTAAAATCACCTGACCTGTCTGAACTCCTGATCCTTGCATGGAGCTATTAACTGAAGTGCTGACTGGCCTAAACCAAAATCATGGTAAACAGCTATAGACAGTCCAGTTCCCATATTTGTGCTTGTGCCCTGGCATTGCTGAGGCTAACTGTGAGTTAGTAGCCTGTTCCTTCTTAGGACTATCTCTGAAATGGCCCAGGGAAACCACTGTAAACAAGAGTATGCAGGAAATCACTTTTAGAGCAAACTTGAAGGTCTTAATGGAAGGAAAGAATCCACTTGGAAGAAAGTAGTTTCCTCAAAAAACTACTCTTAAATATATACACCGATTTCAAGTAAGTTCTGATTTAAGCGTGTGGAATTATGCACTTTTAATTCAGCTGGCAACTGGACTAGAAACATAAAGGAAAATGTCAGTAAGTTATTTTAACTAGTTCTGAGACTTTGTTATTATACAGAAACTGGAAGCATATCTAACCCTTTCTAAATCCAGTCAATCCAACCAAAAAGCAGTATGTGTACTGAAAGGAAGGAAAGACCCCTTTGATGACACTGATTTTGACAAGAGTTATCTAGCATCTACAAACCATAGTTGATGATGATGATGATGATAAAGATGATGATGGTGAAGAAAAAATTATAAGAAAAGAAAACTACATAATATAGAAAGCTTCTCAGTACCTCTGGGATGTTCAAGTGGATTGATGAGGGTACACTCTATTCCTCCATCCAAGTCATTGATGAATATATTGAACAGTATTGGACCCAGTACTGATCCATGGGGAACACCACTTGTTATGGACGTCCATCTAGACTGTGCCACTAATCACTACCCTCTGAGCTCTGTCTTTCAGCCAGTTTTCAATCTAATCTACCTCATTGTCCATTCATCTAACTCACACTTCCTAAACTTACCTATGAGGATGCCATGGGAGACAGTGTTGAAAGCCTTGTTGAAGTCAGAGTAGACAACATCCACTGCCCTCTCCTTACCTATCCATCCAGTCATTCCATTGTAGAAGGCTATGAGAATAGTCAGAGATGATTTCCCCTTGGTGAATCCATGTTGACTACTTCTGACAGCTTTCTTTTTCCTTTACATGTTTTGAGATGATGCCCAGAATGAGTTTGGATTACTGCAGTTCAAGGATGGTGCCCATAATCTTACCAGCACAGGGAATGATAAAAAAAATGTTCGCCTCCTACGGTCATTGTTCCTAGAGTTATGTGAGCTGCATGAATCCTGAGGTCAAATATAAACCGAGAGCTTAGAGACAAACCTCCAGAGCTAAAACATGAATTCAAACAGGTTTGGGACTATATTACAAAGACAAATGGAGCGACATGTTTTCTTTTATTTTTAAGTCATTACAGAAAAAGTAAAGACCTTGGAAAGAAAAGAAAGAAGAGGGAAAAACAGGCTGATGATCATGAAGGATTTAATAGTGAGTCACATTAAATGCAGAGAACATACTCAATAGAACTGTTAAACCAAAGCCAAGATTATTGCTAGCTGAGTTTTTTAACTCTAGCAGTTGAATTACACTGTGTGGATGTTAAATAGTATAAGACGTAAATCTGGCAGCTGCTACTCAATTTTGCCTGAAAGTATTCAGTATCAAGTAACATTATTTTGCATATTATTTTTCAATATAACCAGGAATAAAATTGCTGTTAGCAAATAGAAAAGAATTAGAAAAGCATATTTTTCAGTTTTTCAGTTCTATCTGCCTCACAAAAGAGAAATTGAAAAAAAAAAGGAAAAGGAAAACCAGGCATGGTTTCAATGGCTGTAAGAAATAATTTAAATGAAGATGAAATTAATTGGTTTATGGATAGCCGTTTTCACATATCGAAGTTGCTGTTATGCAGAAGGAAAAATAACCCCTACAATAATTAAAGTGGAAGTGTCTTTCCTTCATAAATTAAATATCATTTATGTTACATATAATTCACAAAGTTAAACTCAGCCTCATGGTAAAGTGTTCAGTATGAATTCAATGCTCTATTGTAAGGCTGAGTTTTACTTTGCATGATATGGTGAGGTAATCACAGACCACTAATAAATAATTTTATGATCATCTTTTTTCCCTATATGTGAAGGCTTTTACAAAATTAGATGGGGTTTTCTCCCTTTTTTAGTGGTAGAAATTAATATTTAAATAGCTGTTTCCAGCTACAGTTTTGTGCCCTTGTGGGATGGAACATTTCTAATTAGGTTTATATAGCTCTTAGCCAAATTATTAGAGTAGTCTTTTTGCTGTTCTCTATGCAAAAATGTAGGCCAGTCAGCATTACACAAACTTCTGTCTCAACTAAAGCACACTTCATCCCACTTCTGATAGCAGCAGAGCCTGTGCTCCATTAACTGGGTGCTTGCTTGCTCAAGTGATTCTGTATTAAGGAAGAGCATCATTATATCCAACAGCAGACTGTATTGTCAAAAGGAAGCTGCTAATTCTAGAAATGCTCTGAGACATATTTAAAAAAATTATACCATAGGTAGGTGTTGGTGTTGGAAGGATCTTATTCAACAGTTTGGAAAGGCCAGTTACTTCATATGGTCTTATATTCATTAAGGTTAAGATAATTCCAATATTTTCATAGACTTAAGTGAAAAAAGTGATTGAAAGCTGGCATGTAATCAGTGTGCAGGGGTGTCGTGGTTTTGACTGAATCGACCAACCAGAACGACAGATGGCCCCTCCCTCCCCCCTTCCCTTAAGGAAAAGAAAAGAGAGGAAGGGGGAAAAGAAAAAAAACCTCTGAGTTTAGAAAAAAACTAAACTACTTTAATAAAAATATAAATAATTAATAAAATAATAATAATAATAAGGAAAAGGAAAAGAAAAGAAAAAAAATATATACAGTCTATACAAAACAGTCTCAAGCTCCCAGGGTGATCATCACCGTCAGGCA
>BJBW01024854.1:170-10647 GCA_004320125.1 Scolopax mira
CCCCGGCCCCCCCCCCACAACCCCCCCCCCCGCCTCGGCGTGGCGGGGCCACCCTCCCGCTGTCATAATATGACAGTGGTTGGCGGAGCGGGAGAGACCCCGGGGGCGGCTGTCACCCCACCCCCCCCGTCACCCCCCCCCCCCGGGGCCCGGCGGCCCCCCCCCCCCCCCCCGGGTCACGGCGACCCCACGCAGTCCCGGTGTCACCGGGCTCGGGCCCGGAGGAGCAGGGCGGCGGGGCTCTGCCCACCCGTGCCGTGAGCGGGGCCGGTCTCAGCTCGCCGTCGGCCAGAATATATTTTTTTCCACCCCAAAAGTTTGCCGGGGCGGCGGGATGGGTGCGAGCAATACCCCCAGGCTCGGGGTGTTCCTCGGGGAGCCCCGTTCTGCGGGGAAAGGGGCTGCACCTTCCCCGGCCCCCAGCGCAGCACCGGCACCGCCGGGGAAACTGAGGCACGGGGTGACCCCAGGCACGGCCCCGCTGCGCCGCCGGGAGGGGGTGAGGGGGGGTCCCCGTGGGGAAACTGAGGCACGGAGCCCCAAGAGGGGAGTGAGGGGGGGTCTGGCCCCAAAGCCTGGCTGGGACCCCTGAGCAGGCTCACGCTGGGTGCACAAGAGGAGGGGTGTGTGTGTGTGTGTGTGTGTGTACAGCTCTGCCCGTTGTGTCGGTGTGTGCCCATGTACAGCCTCACTGCAGGGGTTGTGTGTGTGTGTGTGTGCACAAGTGTGTACACACACACCTTCGTACAGCCCCACTGCGCATCCCGAGTGTGTGCTCACGCAGTTTTATCACTCGCACGGCGTGTGTGTGTGTGTGTGTGTGTGTACACACGGGCAGCATCACTGCAGCGTGTGTGTGCACACGTACAGCGTCAGCGCAGCAGGGGTTCATACGCACAGCCCTGCTGCAGAGGGAGTGTGTGTGTGTGCATGCACAAGTACGGCAGCGATGCCAGGGGGTGGGCGT
Organism: Scolopax mira; assembly: GCA_004320125.1. Lineage (NCBI taxonomy): Eukaryota > Metazoa > Chordata > Aves > Charadriiformes > Scolopacidae > Scolopax > Scolopax mira. Next base: position 1,138 of record BJBW01024854.1, read on the forward strand.
GCATGCACAAGAACATCACTGCACTGTGGCTCTGTGTGTGTGTGTGTGCACAAGTCCATCACTGCAAGATGGTTGTGTGTGTGTGTGCGCACAAGTACGTCACTGCACTGTGGCCCTGCGTGTGTGCACGCACACCTACAGCATCACTGCAAGGTGGTTGTGTGTATGTGCACAAGTACGTCACTGCACTGTGGCCCTGCGTGTGTCTGCGTGCTTGTACACGTGCACCTACAGCGTCACTGCAAGGTGATGGTGTAGCTCTGTGTGTGTGTGCACAAGTATGTTGCTGCACCACGGTTGGGTGTGCACCCACAAGTGCAGCATCACTGCAAGGTGTGTATGTGTGCACAAGTCTGTCACCGCACTGTGTCCCTGTGTGTGTGCACACACATGTACAGCATCACTGCAAGTGGTTGTGAGCGTGTGCAAGCACCAACACCGCAGTGTTACACTGTGGTTGTAAGTGTGTCCATGTGTGTGCATGCACAAGTGCAGCATCCCTGCCAGGTGGTTGTGTGTGTGCACACAAACGCAGCAGTGCTACACCGTGGTTGTAAGTGTGTCCATGTGTGTGCACGCACACAAGTGCAGCGTCACTGAGAGGGGGGTGTGTTGTGTGTGTGTGTGTGCGCACAAGTACATCACTGCACTGTGGCCCTGCACGCACGTGGACAGCACCACTGCAAAGTGGTTGTGTGCATGTGTGTGCACAAGTACATTGCTGCAAGGTGCTCGTGTGTGTGTGCACAAGCGCAGCATCCCTGGGGTTGTGTGTGCATCCGTGCACACACAAGTGCAGCATCACTGTGAGGGGGGTGTGAGTGTGCACAGCCTTGCTGCAGCACCCGTGTGTATGTGATTGTGTGTGTGTGTGTTCACACTCACCGCCTGTGTGTGCACCTTGTGGGGTGCTGGCTCCCAGACTGGGGGTCTCCCCCCGTGGCTGCCCCCCCCCCCCCCCCCCACCCCCCCCCCCCCGGGATGGATGGTGGGACCCCCAAGGTGACCCCAGCAGGCACCAGACTGGCCATGCTGCCACCCCCTCCCACCTCCCCACAGGGTCACCCTCCGGTTCTGGGGTGACCTGTGTGACCCCCAGCCACCCTCCAGCCCCACAGCCACCCCTCGGGGCTCCGCCGTGGGGCTGGGAGGGTTGGGGTGCCCCAGCTAAAGAGGGGGGACACTCCCCCCCCCACCCCCCCGCCATTGGGATGGCCGCTGTTGGGATGTGTCCCTGCTTTTCCTGAGCTGGCTGATGGGCAACCACCATCTGGGGTGAACATCCTCGAAGGATGGATTTTGGGAGGCCCCCCCCCATGAGAAAAGGGGGCACCCCCCTCCTCTCCCCCCAACTCCGGCAGTGATTCCAGATACGGAGACTCTTTAGCCATCAGGCTGGGAAGCTTAAAAACCCCAAAACACCCCCAAACCACCTTGGAATACGTCACCGATGGGGCCATCATCCAGGCAGGGATGTCCCCAAGCGCTGAGGATTGATAGCACGACCCTATGTGGGTTTTTTTGGGTTTTTTTCCCCCAAAAATCCTGTCCTCCTCTGCTTCTCCTGCCCATCCCCGTTCCTGTCGCCGGCCGAAAGGAGGGGGCACCCACACCCCGACTTCCTGGCATTCCCCACACAGACTGGCCTGGTCTCTCCTTTCCCACCAGCCTCCTTCCAGCCCCGCCTGTCGGGAGGCATCAAAAAGGCTGAAATTGGCCCAAAAAAGGAGCTGAAGCCCCGAGGGCAGCGGGAGGCAGGATGGAGCCGCTGGGCAGCGGGAGATTTTGGGGTGGGTGATACCCCCCAGCGTGGCATCGCCATGTCTCAGTTTCGCTGCTTCCCTCCCAGGGATCATGGTCCCCCACCCTGGGGCTCTTTTTGATCCAGAAACCCCAAATCCTGCCACTTTCTGCCCCATCTCTCTCTGCACGGGCAAGGGCTGAGCACCCAAGTGACCCTGGCACAGGTTGGTATTATTTTTGGCCGAAGCGCGGCCGTGATGCCAGGAAGGGGGGGGGTATGTGGGTGCTGGCACCCAGCACCTTCCCCTTGGCACCAGGCAGAGTGCAGGGTGGTCTCCCCACCCTGGTGAGGACCCTGAGCTCCAGCACGTCCCAGGAGGGCATTTTTGGGGCAGGGTGGTGGGTTTTTGGCTGCGGTGGTGAGGGCAGGGTGGGTGTTGCGAGCAGGTAGCTGGAGCTGGAGTAAAGGTCTTGGGGTGCATTGGGGGTCCCCCCAGGGAGGTCGGACCCTTCTCGGGGGGGTGTGAGCTGCTGGGGTCAAGGACACCACATGTACGTGTGTGTGTGTGTGTGCACAGACACTCGTGCCACCTTGCACACCCCTCCTGGAACCCCCACCCACACAACCACCACCCAGGTGCACACCCATCACCCACTCACCCCTGTTATACGCCCCCCCCATCACATCCCAGCCCATAACGGCCCCCCTACCAGGACCCCCCCACACACACACACAGAGTGTGATCTGCAGGGGTGTTTCTGGTCCTGTTGTGCCTCAGTTTCCCCTCTGCAAGGGGAACACCGCTGTGGCTGGAGGGATGCGTGGTTCATTTTGGGGCCACCGGTGATGCTCATGAGGGATCTGGGGGAACTGGGGGGTGGGTGGGGGGTGGTCGGCCTGATCCCCTCTCTCCCCCCGCAGAGATCCGTGAAGCCTTCAAGGTGTTCGACCGGGACGGCAATGGCTTCATCTCCAAGCAAGAGCTGGGCACAGCCATGCGCTCCTTGGGCTACATGCCCAACGAGGTGGAGCTGGAAGTCATCATCCAGCGCCTCGACATGGACGGTAGGACCCCGCCACCCCAGGACGGGGACAGGACCCCCCTCCAGCACCCTCCCTTTGCTGAAACACCCCAATTGCCCCACTCCTGCCACGTTGGCTGGTGGCTGCTGGACCCCAGGATGCGGGAGGGCCCAATCCAGGCTCTCCCTTGTGGTCGGAGCCTCCTCTCATCCATCATCATCATCATCATCATCATCATCGCCACTGCAGCTTCATTTAGGAGGATTTAACCATCCTGAAGCGCTTGCAGGTGGGAATGGGCATCTCTCCTGGCTCTGCAAACCTGCTGGGAGTGGGCTACTGGGCCGGATCCTGCCCCCCAGGTGGGATCCTGCCCCCCAGGACATGCCCCCACCAGGCTGGGCTGGCCATGCACCTCCAGCACTTGCTGCCACCCCCAGCCTCTCCCTGTCGCTCCCGCGCTCATTGGGACCTTAAAGAACTCGTTAATTTATTGGTTTCCTTCCCACCCCCCCCGTCCCCCCGTCCCCCCTCCCCCTGGTTTAAAAGCCTTTCCAGCAGAGCTGCCAAAGCCACCGCTCCCTTCATTACTCATCGTTACCATCGTCCTGACAGCCCCGACACCAGCAGCTACAGGAGCCCAGGGGCACCCCGTGTCCCCCCGTGGCACGAAGGCCACCATGGGGGGTCCCCAATTGCCATTGGGGTCCCAGCTGGAACTGGGCTTCTAGCTGGTGTTGGGCATCCTGGGTGGTGTTGGGGGTCTACAGCCAGCACTGGGTTGGGGGGAGGGGAGGGGGAGGCAGTCAACACTGGGGGGCCCCAGATGGCACTAGGGACCCCAGTCAGCCTTGGGCATCCTGGCCAATGTTGGGGGACCCCTTAACTTTGGTGGAACTCCCCAGCTGGTGTTGGGATCCCCACATGGTATTGGAGGTGTCTGACCAGCCATGGGGGTCCTGGCTGGTACTGGGGGGTCCCCTGCCAGTTTGGGGGTGCCTGCCTGGTGAAGTCCAAGGTCCCATAATACCCCCTGCTGCCCTGTGCCGTTGTGGGTGGGTAATAGTGACTCCTGGGAGGGATGGGGGGGGTCTCTGGGTGCTGCCTGATCCCAGAGCAGGGTGTCCCCAAGCAGTGTCAAGCCCAGCAGGGGAGGTCTCCCCAAAAAACACTGAGGCTTGGAGCAGGGTCCCACTGGCAGCTGCACAGGGGTGGGTACCAGCATCACCAGGCTGTCCTGGCGGGGTGGTCCCACCCCCAGGAAGCCCCATGGGGACCCTTTGTGGGGATAGGGGGTGTCACACACATCCCCATGCCCAAATATGGGGTGACAGCAGCTTCTGTGTCCCACAGGTGATGGGCAGGTGGACTTTGAGGAGTTTGTGACATTACTGGGGCCCAAGCTGTCCACCTCGGGCATCCCGGAGAAGTTCCACGGCACAGACTTTGACACTGTCTTCTGGAAGGTAGGGGACCCCCACCTCCCCTCTTGGGGACAGCACCTCCAGACCCACGTCCCTGAGAGCAGCAGGGGATGGCTCAAGGTCAGGGTTGGGGTCAAGGTTCAGGGTGTGGGTCAGGTCGGGGTCAGGGTTAGGATTAGGGTCAGAGTTGGGGGGAGGGTGAAGGTCAGGATCAGGCTCCAGGTTTGGGTCAGGGTAAAGTTGGGGTCAGGGATCAAGGGTTGGGGTCAGAGCTGGGGTCAAGGTGAGGTTTAGGATCACGGTTACGGGTTTAGGTTTAGTGTTGGGGTCAGGGTTAGGATTAGGGACAAGGTTTGGAGTTGGGATTAGGGTGAGGGCTCAGGCTCCAGGTTTGGGTTAGTGGAAAGGTCAGGCTTAGTGTCACGTCAGGGTCAAGGGCAGGGTGACACCAGCTTTTCTGTCCCTGCTGTGGCACGGGGTGGCAGACGGTGCGATGGTGGGCACCCACTGAGTGTCCTTCTTGGGACAGAAGGGGCACCATCCCTTTCACCATCCAAAATGGGGGAGATCCATCCCAAACGCAACACCCAAGGGTGCCAGGGGGACCCCACAGCATCACTGTGGCCCCCCTGCCTGCGGGGTCAGCCCCCTGCCTGCTGCCCCCCGCAGTGTGACATGCAGAAGCTGACGGTGGACGAGCTGAAGCGGCTGCTGTACGACACCTTCTGCGAGCACCTCTCCATGAAGGACATCGAGAACATCATCATGACGGAGGAGGAGAGCCACATGGGCACGGCCGAGGAGTGCCCTGTTGACGTGGAGAGTGAGTGCCAGGCAGCGGGGATGCCAAACGCACCCCCTCTCCAGCCCCGACGCCACGGGGATGGTCGTGGGTTCCCCCAGGGTATGGGGTAGGGGGGGTGTGGGGGGTGTGTGTGGAGACGGGACGTGGGGTAACCCCCCCCTGGCTCTCCCCCCAGCCTGCTCCAGCCAGCAGATCCGGCAGACCTGCGTGAGGAAGAGCCTCATCTGCGCCTTCGCCATCGCATTCATCATCAGCGTGATGCTCATCGCCGCCAACCAGGTGCTGCGCAGTGGCATGAAGTAGTGGGGGGGGGGGGTCAGCCCCCCTTCCCCCCCCACCCAGCACCTGCCTCCGGCCACCAAAAGGGAGCCACGCCGATAGCGGGGAGTATAGAGATTATATATATATACATATATATATATATACACACTCTGGAATCGGATACAAATCCACCTTCCCCCCCCCCCCCGGTGGGGGGCAAACCCAAGGGGGGGGACACCCGCGGTGGGTCCCCGCTGTCCGGGGGCGATGGATGGGATGGCTGTTTGCAGAACATGGGAACTTCAATAAAGACACACAAACACACACCCCCCCCCCCCCAAAAATAATAATAATAATAATAACAATAATAATATACAAACCAACTAACCCCTCGCTGGAATCAAAAAAAACCACAACCCAACCGTAAGTGCATGTAACGTGCATGGAGCCCCGTGTGCTGCCCCCCCCCCCCCCCCCCCCCCCCCCCCCCCCCCCCACCCCCCCCGCCCCCCCACCCCCCCCCCCCCCCCCCCCCCCCCCCCCCCCCAAGCCCATCCCGGTGCCGTGCCTCAGTTTCCCCACCTGCCCGATGTGGGGGGGGGAAAACGCTGACCTCCCGCTTGATGCACTTTGAGCTGACCCCACCCCTGGGAAGGGGCCAGAGAGACCCCAAGGATGGGGAGCTCCCCCCCACCCTGCACACCCCCGAGCCCCCCCCAGCCTGTATGTAGCACCCACCCGGGCATGGGACTGGTTTGGATTTGGGGCTGTTTCTCATTCTTTGGAGTTGGTTTTGCGTTTGGTTTTTGTTTTTTTTTAATTTATTTTTTTTTTCCTTTCTTCCTGGTTGGTTATTTCCGATCTGAAATAAAACTGGGATTTCTGAAGCGCTCTGGGCTGCTGGGGCTCCTGGTGATGCTGGGGAAGGGGGAAATATGGGGCTGGGGGGTGTGTGTGCGATGGGTGCCAGCTGGATGTAGGGCCACGGGAGCACCCACGGTTCCTGCTGAGCCACTACCAGCATGTGGCTGAGTCCCCCTGGCCAGGGAGGGGGGCAACGGCTGGGGTCCAGTGGCATCTTGGGGGGACTGGGCACCCAAAACTGGGGTTAGAAGGGACCCAACTCCTTCCCGGTGGCTCTGACTGGGTCTGGGGGCTTCACACCCCTGTGTCTCCTACCCTGGTCAGGCTCTGGATCCCATCCTGGCCTGGGGGTGGGTGCCAGCACCAAGTGGTTTTATTCTGCACCTCCCTCTCTGCCCCCCCCCCCCATCTCCCTGCCCTGATGGTTTATGTCAGCATTTGATGAACGTTTTAAGGCCGCTTGCCTGAAAAAGTGCCTTGATGGGGAGAAGCCAGAAGAGCCTTTCCCCACATTAACGGCAAATTTAGGGAGAACCAGGCTCTGGTCTGGGGTTGAGGGGGGCACGGGTGGGGGGTGGGGGGTGTCAGAGATGCTCTGGGGGGTGTCCTGAGGCTGGCAGGGAGGGGAGCACCCCTGTTATTTCTGATTTACACTGTGATGTAAATCATGGTGCAATTTTCACCTGGGGTGCAATTTCCTGCCCCCCCCCCCCAGTGCTGGGCGACACCATCCCAGTAATGGGAACACAGCCACGCTCAGGCAATCACAGCTGTGTCTGCTGGGGGGGGGCCTAATGGATCGCCCTCCCCGAGCCCCCACATGATGCATTTTTAATGAAAAATAGATTAAAATAATAAATAAAAACAGGGGAAGCTCTTGGTGCCGGCAGCATAGCGGGTAAATAGCGTCAGCATAGCTGCTGCCCCCCACCATGGGTGGTGGTTGGGGGGGTTCCCCCAGGGCGTCCATCCCCAGGGCGTCAGGGCCTGGGCAACCCCAGCTTCATCTCCCCAGAGCCCCGTTTGACCCCCATGTAGGGAAATCCCATTTCCTGATATTCCCCTCCTTCCCAACTGTGGGGGTAGGGGGGGAAAACCCCATTTTTGAGATGCCGGGAGAAATCGGTTGCGTTTTATTGACTGGGGGAGGGGTTGGATTTGGGGTGGGTTTTATGGTAGGTTTTTTTTTTGGGGGCTCATCTAATTTATCAAACAAATTGAACCGAACGTCCGAATGGGAGCTGAGAGGGGAAAGTGCTCCTCGGCAAAGCGGGGGAGGTTCTGTGCCCGTAATGAAATTGCATCCATCTCCCCGCAGAAAAGTTTTGATTTTTTTAAATTTTTTTTATGAACTGGCATTTCCAAAAGAAGCCACGTGCTCTCAGAGATATGTGTCTCTCTCTCTATAGATATATATATATTTTTAACCAGGTTTATTATAGATGCTGTGAATAAACATAAGAGGGCCAAAAAGAAAAAAGGACAATTTAATTTGCTAGAAAATATAACAACATAAAAGAAAATTTAGATAAAAGGCACAATGCGATCCCCCAAGCTCAGCTTTTCAAAGCTGCTTGATTAATTTTAATGGGAAGGGGGAGGAGGGATTTTTTCGGGGGGGTTCAGCTCCCCATTCAGGGCAGAGCGGGGGCCCGGTCGCCTTCCCCACGCACTGGGCTCCCCGAAGCTGGGGATGGCTCATTGCAGCTGCTGCGAGACAGCCCCGCTCCCCACTAATTGAATTCATTTAATTTTGCTCACTAGGAAAGGGAAAAGAAATAAAAAAAAAAAGAAAAAATAAATCTTCCCCCGCGAGCGCTGCGGCGGGATGAGGGGGGGGGGGAGTGGGGCAGCCACTGTGGGTGGGGGGAGGTGGTAGGGAGAAGGACCCCGTGTGGGTGCTGCCCTCTGTGTCCTCCCCCCACCCCCACCCCAGTCCCAGACGGAGCAAAACCAGCAGGGTGTGCAGGGCTGAGACTGTCATGGCGCTGAGAAGCGGTTTTGGGGGGGAAAAGGGCAGAAGTTTGTAAAGGTTATTGCTCGCTCCGGTGCTGCAAGCAGTGTGGGATGCTCCCAGCCCCGTCCCTGCCTCCAGCTCCATCCCTGTCCTGAATCCCATTCCCATCCTTCTTTCCATCCCCATCCCCTCCTCATCCCCATCCCCATCCCCATTCTCAACCTTATTTCCATCCCCTTCCCCATCCCGTCCTCATCCCTGTCCCTATCTCTATCCCTGTCCCCATTCCCATCCTTATTTCCATCCCTGTCCTCATTTCTGTTCCCATGTCCTTTCCCATCCTTCTTTCCATCCCCATCCCCTCCTTATCCCCATCTCATCCCCCTTCCCACCCTACCCCTGACCCCAGCCTTATTTCCATCCCTGTCCCGTCCTCATCCCTCTTCCCACCTCTAGCCCCATCCTTATTTCCAACCCCGTCCGTATCCTGTCCTCATCCCTGTCCCCATCTCCATCCCCTTCCTGTCCCCGTCCCTGTCCCTGTCCCTGTCCCCCCTCCTCTCCCAGCAAGAGCTGCCAGAGGACGCGGGGCCAAGCCCAGAGGGGCTGTGCCTTGGCCGGGGCCCAGGAGCTGCTCATTTCCCTAAAAGCTTCCCGATAAATTACTCCCGCTCCTGCTCTATAAAAGGCACTTTGGCTCCTGCCGTTGCTGTCGATGGCAGGAGCTCCTCACCCCACCCCCCACCCACCCCCCCCCCCCCCCCCCCCCCCAAACCCTCCCCCCCCCCCCCCCAGGACCTGCCAGGGACCCCGAGTCCCATGGGAACCTGGGGACCACTGGGTGGGAGCAAGGGAAGGGGCTGGGAGCCCTGTCCCGCTCCGGTGCCCTCCCCCCCCCCCCCCCCCAAACGACCTTTCTCCCCACATTGTGCCAGTCACATCCCCCCCCCGGTGGGGATACACCCCCCCCATGACACCTCCTGACACCGTGCTGTAAAATACCCCCCCATAAACACCCAGGCTCCTCCAAGCACCCGGGAGTCCCACGGCTCCGTGAACACACGACACTCTGTAAGCGATGCTCGGCCCCCCCGGCCGGAGAATTTCACAGGAAAAACTGATTTTTAGTAGCCCCTCCTCGGCAGCCCCTCTCAGCCTCCCCCGGAGAGGCAGGGAACTCTCCTCTGCTCGGCTTTTTGGGCTTTACTGGGAGTTTCTGCCTCAGGAGCAGCCTGTCCCTGGGGGAGCGAGGAAGAGTACGGAGCGGCCGCTTGTGTTTTACGCTGAAATTTTCATTTCCAGTTGGGTTTTGCCGCTCGCCCGGGGAGCTGCCTGGGCAGAGACCTGTTTATCCACCAGATTTAAGGCAGAGCAGCTTGGAAGCTTGGGGGTGTCAGGACCTAAAACCACCCCGGGAGCCGGGAGGGGACAC
>BJBW01024861.1:228-12099 GCA_004320125.1 Scolopax mira
GCATGTTTAATTTGGAGAAGAGGAGGCTGAGGGGAGACCACATTGCCCTCTACAACTACCTGAAAGGAAACTGTAGAGAGGCGCGGGTTGGCTTCTTCTCCCAAGGGAATAATGACAGGACCAGAGGAAATGGTATGAAGCTGCAGCAAGGCAGATTTAGATTAGATATTAGGAAGAATCACTGTACTGAAAGAGTGGTCAGGCACTGGAACAGCCTGCCCAGGGAGGTGGTGGAGTCACCATCCCTGGAGGTATTTAAGAAACGTGTAGACAAGGCTCTTCAGGGCATGCTCTAGTGCCCAAGATTATTGGTCTGTGGTGTTTTGTGTGGGTGTGGGGTTTAGTTGGTGGGTGATTTTTATATTTTTTTTGGGGGGGGGGAGGGGGGTTATGGGTTTGTTGGGTTTTTTGGGGGGTGGGTTTGGTTTTTTTGAGTTGTTTTTTTTTTTTTTAAATGTGGTTGGACTCGATGATCTCAAAGGTCCCTTCCAACCACTAAGATTCTGTGATTCTGTGATTCCGTGATTCTCCTTTTGATTTTTTTTTACCCATTCTTAGAGTTAATGAATTTTTCAAGAAGTGCAATAAGAATCCTGGGCTAGAAACACGCTGTAGAAGCATTAGAGATGTGGGGGGAAAAAAAAAGGATATTGGTTTGCTGTGACAGGAAATGCAATCCTCATTTTAAATCATTTAATGCCTTATTAAAAAAAGAACTGATGAGATATAAGTGCCTAGCCTTTGGAAAATTACCTCAAACAAACTTCTGAAAATCTGTTTTCCTACTGCTATAACAATTATCTACTAAGAAAAAGAAAACACCATTACTATGGATTGATTCCACATCTCAATTCATACCATTTCAGAAAAAAAGAATAAATCATCTGAGTATTTCTGTTAAGATGGAGACAAAGAACAATTAGAAAAAAAATATCTAAAATTTTTCATAATTTTTCATAATTCAGCTCAAATTATTGAGTTAATTCTTTAGTAATAGGACCAGTTGTTCCCTGAGTACCCAGATCCCTGAGCTAGAAGATGGGAGCAGGGAGGAGAATGAATACCCCTTAATCCAAGGGAAAATGGTGAGGGACCTTCTCCAGCACCTAGACATACACAAGTTTATAGGGTCAGATGGAATCTGCCCAAAGGTACTGAGGGAGCTGGCAGAAGTGTTCACCAAACCACTTTCCATCATTTGCCAGCAGTCCGGGAAATCTGGGGAGGTCCCAGCTGACTGGCATCTAGCAAATGTGATGCCCATCCACAAGAAGGGCCAGCAGATGATTCTGAGAACTGGGGAGGTCATGGAAGAGATCATCCTGAGTACCATTACGTGGCACATGAAGGACACCCAGGCAATCAGACGCTGCCAACACAAGTTCATGAAAGGCAGGTCCTGCTTGACAAACCTAGTCTTCTTTGTATCTGCATACAGAGTTTTTACTATGTTCCGTCTCTGAGACATTCAGTATTCCTGTATATTGTGCAGAGAACTTCAAGACATCACCTTTGGGTAGCAAGTTGTATTTGGTATTGGATATATAAAAACTAAGTTCTGTGATACATAACTATAAGATGACTCATTTTTCCTTTGGGTCTGAGCCTTCTGACAGACTTATTCCTCTGCAACTGAGGAGTTAAGCAGATTTTACTGGTTGGGTAAGATGATTAGTATCAGGATATGCTCAAAAGGTAAGTGGCTTTAAGAGCCTGGATATGAGGTAGGTAGCATGTAGAAGATCTTATTATGCTAAATTAAGAGGGTCTCTCATGCTGCAGATTTTACCTGTCAGGGAGCAGAAATATACTTCAGTGATTTATATTTCTTATTATTTGGATGCTCCGCCTGAGAAGTCCTCCAATTCATCAGATGGAGTTCTCAGATGTATACTTGTATGTCTTTGATCCAACCAGTTTGTTGCATGAGAAATTTAGGAATGCAGACAAAACTTCTTTGAACATAACAGTAAATCCAATATTGTACCTTACAATCTCAGCATATTTAAAGGTTATACTTAGAGATATCTAAAGAGAGGTCATTGGCTTTCTGCCTTTGCTGCATGCACACATAGAAATTGCTTTCTATTTTGTTTAACAATTTAATCCTTCAAGATCTGGTTTTGAAAGTCTCAAATAGCTACTCAAATAGGTAGTTTTTGCAGTCTCAAATAGCTATTCAGAATAATAAACCTAATTCACCCTTTCTGTCATGTATTTGAAATCAACAACATTAAATGAAGGTTGAACTTGGCATAAAAATTAGTAAGGGAGAAAGTTAGAGCTGTAGTTGGCTTTTTTCATTTCATCAAAATTAATTCTATTAAAATAGGCAATCATCAAAGGAAGAATTAATTTACAGCATAATGAAGATAATGGACTTCTGTATCGGGTTCCAAGTAAGAGGCACTAAAGCAGAATTGAGAAATTTTTTTAAAATAGATGCTTATATCACCTATATCTGAAGAATAATGCTTAAGACTGAGTGGCATGAAAGACTATATTTGCTTACAGAAGAAAGCTAAACACTAGACACAAAAAAAGCATATAGAAAGAAGACAGGAGAACACACACACATGAAATGCAAAGTAAAATGTATCAAAGACAGTAAGGGACTTGAATTAAGTTAAACTGAACTTTTATCACTGAAAATATATATCATGTCACCATGACGAGGTTTCTGCCATGGCACAGGGCACAGACTAAATGCCTATAGCTGAAGATGTTCTAGATTTGTTTCAGTGCTCCAGTAATGCAAGAGAACAGCATCTGTCTTGGAACTGTCTCACTTCTAGCTGGACTAGAATACGGATGGAGCTAGCAAACAGCTTGAAAATTACTGTGAAATATGTATAAGTGAATTCTGAATGTGTGTAAACAAAACATGTTTTTCTGATTAGTTATATCTTTCCAGTCTGTACTGGTTTTGATTGGGACATACATAGTTACATTTCTTCATAGAAGCTTATATGATACTGTGTTTTAGATTTGTGACCAAGTGTCAATAACATAAGGTTTAATTACTGTTGAGCAGTGCTCACACAGCATCAAGGCTTTTTCTGTTTCTCACACAACACCACCAGCAAGTAGACTGGGAGTGCACAAGAAGTTGTAGGCAAATACAGCTGGGACAACTGACACCAACACACCAAAGGGATATTCCATATCATATGACATTGTGCTCAGTTATAAAAGCTACATGGAGGGAAGAAGGGGGGAGATGGGGATGTTCAGAGTTATGGCATTTGTTTTCCCGAGTAACCATTATGCGCAGTGGAGCCCTACTTTCCTGGAATGGCTAAACACCTGCCTGCCGAGGGGAAGCAGTGAATTAATTTTTTATTTTGATTTACATGCATGTACAGTTTTTATTTGCTATTAAACTATCTTTATCTCAACCCATGATTTTTTTTATTTTTGCACTTTTGAGTGTCTTCCCCATCTGCATGGGTTTAAACCACAACATAGCTGTAACTGTTTCATTATTAACTGCAAGGGTCTCATCTTGGTTGCTTTTTAATACATACATATTATATATGTATTCTATTAAGTATTCCTAATAATTATTAAAGTGCACAATTGTGTACCTTCTGAAATTCATTCAATCAATTAAATTTTGGTTATTTTAGATAAGTCAAACACCTTGTTTTTAAGATACACAGTGTATTGTTTCATCAGATTTACCCTGGCTATACTTCTGTTATTTATCAGTGATTACATTTATAGAGAAAATATTGTTTATTTTACAGTTTAGTGTCTCCCCAGGCTATATGAAATAGTGTGACTTCTTCATAGTGAAGCTTGGGTTAAGCCCTTAGTACAGGAAGTACATTTCTTATATGATTCTCTGTGTAAACAGCAAACACTAATTTTGACTTATGAGGCCCTGGGCTGATTGATGTGGTGTACATGAGCATTGATGATTCATAAAGTGCATTTTAAAATGGCTAAGGCTTAATAGTTATTTCGAAACTAATATACTAAAAACTTGCCCCAGATTGACCCCTTCTATCTCACATGAAGCCTGAACTGCCATTTTTTTGTGTATAACAGAAATTTTTAGCATTTTGCTTCTGGAAAATAGCTTATTAAGTCATTCATGCTACAAAAATTGTACCAAAACAAATGAGTAAGTACATGATAGAGGAAAAAAAGAACAAAGGGTCTTTTCTACTGCTAAAATCTGCAAATGTTTCGTATACCAGTGGGTGATGGTAAGACTTGTTTCTTCCCGTTTTATTTTCTCTTAAAGACTAGACACAATTCTGTAATCAATTTTTGTATGATACTGTATGTTCATATACAAAATCTGTAATTTTGTATGACACTAGATGAATTATTTACCCCCCAGGATAAAACATTACGAAATATGAAACATATACATATAAAGTTCATATATTATGTTATATATATATATAATGTTAAAAAAATTATGCAGATTACAGTGGTTTTAGATCAAAAACCACTGAAATGAAAAGAGCAAAGCTAGAATGAATCTGTATGTAACAGAAGGGAACTTCTGCTCACCACAGATAATCTCAATTTCTGAGAAAACCCCCTGTAAATTAGCTTTTATTGGAAGAGGTACAAATCACAGTGGATCATCATATAACTGTCTTCCTCCTGAGTATTTGTTGGTGTTTGACAAGCTCATTTGCCTCTAAGGAAATTGTTGGAATAACTACTCCTTTTGAAACTAAAGCTCAGAAACAGTCTGACAGAAGCAGTAGTTTAATTTCTGGTCCCAATAATGTCTACAGATTTTGATTTTGCATCATCCACAGTTCAGCACCTTTTTAGACATTAGTAACTGTAACTAGATCCTTTCAAAATATTCCCTAACTCTTCAAAAAAACTTAAGTGTTCTCTCTATAGTTTATAGCAGACCATTTATATCATCTGCTTGTTTGTATTTTACCACTTTTTTTTCAGTGAAGCTGTGGTGTTATGCTTTAGAGAAGATGACTCCATACTAAAAGCTTATTTAAACAAAAAGAAACCCTGATTTTCTCTTGATTCAGGAAGAAGAAATTTGAAAAGTGGGAATAGGTAATGAAATAAAGTGTTAAAAAGAGTTCAAAACATATTTTGTGTTCAGTAAAAGTCTTTCACACAAAACATTGCTACCAACAAACCATAACCATGACAGTGATGAAAACAAGATCAAAGGCTTCAAACACCCCAAAATGGAAAATATAAATGAAAGCATCACTAGATATGATTTTTTTTCTACAAAGAATTTTGCTTAATCAAATAAAAATATTTAATTTATTTTACTAGATGTTGTAAAATAGTTTCATAATTAACACAGACAAGATAATCAAGGTCAAGAACCTAGAAAAAGGTTGACCAATGGATGATGATTGCAAGACAAAATAATGTCTCTTAGTAAACTAAGTAAACTAGTAAACTACTTGAGTAAACTCAAGAATTTTTATCTCTCTTGTCATGGAACCTCTAAGTGAATGTGTGAAACCTTGCAGGCAATAGTTAACTACATAATAAGTCAGTATTCTGTTCTGTCCTACTTCTTCCTACAATATCATTCCAAGAACATCACTGTTCCTGGTGTATGAAACATCTGCATCTGTATGACACTGGAGAGGACACAAAGAGCTTGAAGGCAGAAGGCATCCAAAAGCTTGCATCTTAAATGAAGAAATACTATCATTTCAGTTATAATTTAAATAATCTGCCTTTTCTGATTGAAATATACATTTTACTTTGATTCAGCTTTTCAAAAATTATACATACATATATATATACACACACATGACCATCACAGAAGCAGGGAAAAATGCTACACAGTATTTCTGCCATTGAAGGAAAGAATATTGAGGCTGTTTAGATAGATACTGGGGGATTGTAGATAAAATAAATTTATAATTTCAAAAGTCAGGCTGAAAAATATTGATTCTTTATGAATCTAAACAACACGTTATTATTCAATATTATGTCATACTATGTCTGTAACATTTATAGTATAGAAATATAAAGTGAATGAAATGGAGATGGAAGCTAGTTTCAATTCTATTTTAAGTGAGAACACAAGCTGAATGAATACTGAGAAAGAACTGGTGATCATAGATCAATTTCAGTGTGATATTAACATATTTTTTCTACCAATCTGTGACAAAGATTTTAATATTAGCATGGGGAAAAAACAGAAAAAAAGCTTTTAGGAGAAAGAAATTGATGAGCACCTTTATACGTGGAAAGCTTATGAATCTGAGATCTGAAGTAATCTTGTTTAATATAGGAACTTGGAGATCCAGAAAAAATGCAAAGTTATACAGATTTTCACATACATTTGCTGTGATCTGCTATCTGGCCTGTATCAAGAACAGTGTGGTGAGTAGGACCTGTGAGGTGATTGCTCCCCTGTACTCAGCACTGGGTACCGACACCCTGAGTACTGTGTCCAGTTTTGGGACCCCTACCACAAGAAAGACATTGAGGTGCTGGAGCAGGTCCAGAGAAGGGCAACGAAGCTGGTGAGGGGTCTGGAGCACAAGCCTTATGAGGAGAGGCTGAGGGAGCTGGGGTTGTTCCATCTGGGCAAGAGGAGACTGAGGGGAGACCGTATCTCTCTCTACAACTCCCTGAAAGGAGGCTGTAGAGAGGCGGGGGTCAGTCTCATTTCCCAAGTCACAGATGATAGGACAAGGGGTAATGGCTTCAAGTTACACCAGNNGTTAGATATTAGGAAATATTTCTTTACTGAAAGAGTTGTCAGGCACTGGAATGGGTTGCCCAGGGAGGTGGTTGAGATACTGTCCCTGGAGGTATTCAAGACATGTTGCTCGGGGATATGGATTAGTGTTGGGTTGGTGTTGTTTTGGGTGTGGTGTGGAGGTTGTGTGGGGTTTTTCTTTGTTTCTTTGTTTGTGGTTGGTTTTTTGGTTTTTTTTCATTGGTTAGACTAGATGATCTTTAAAGGTCCCTTCCAACCTGAGTGATTCAGTGATTCTGTGTTTAATTTGAAAAAAAGGGATATTTTGTCTAGTTTGTGGGGTGAAAGGAGAAAAGCATATATTAATTCTCAACAAATGTTTGTTTGCATTAATAAACTGATTTCTCAGGTAAGATTCTCTGCATCTTGTAATATGAAACTATTCACATGAATATTGTCAAATCATATACCTTCCCGAGGATATTATGCGTTAACTCATTTCTTCCACTTTGAGACAATGACACTTACTCTTCATTTGCTATTTAAAAGAGAACATAAAACCTTCTGAAGTAATTGAGAAGCTATCTTAAAAAGGTAAAAGTAGAAATAGTTCTACAGTATATGTTACGCAGGTAATCCAAACATAATTACAATTTTTAATGTGTGCAATTCAGTCACACAATTCTGCCTTCACTGAATGCATTTCAACTAGAAGCAAAATGTCAGCAGTAGCTTAAGTTTCCTTTTGCATAAGCTTAGGCAATGAAATATACTTCATTTTACTTTTCTTTCTCCTATGCAAATAAATAGCAAACCATCTTTCAGAATTAAATTTTGTCTTGGATTTCTATGTACTGCTATATCAAGTCCAAATCTTCTTGATTTGTATTCTTGGAGCCATGGAATTTTTAATCTGTATTTTTCTGTTAAAATGTCAAATTACCTCTATGGAGCTTACAAAATACAAGACCTCTAGTATGTGAATTTTCTTAACCAAAGTCAGGTGTGTCAGTTCATAATTCTTGCATAGCATTACCTGAGATTTTCATTTTGTTTGGTTTGGTTTTTAAACAAAAACAATAACTTGATTTGCCTGCCCTCCCTCAAAAGTATTCCACAGCTTTACCTGTAAGCTTGTCTATAGACATGTTGCACTCCTTCATCTTAGCATTTTTAAAGAAAACTCAACAATATTTGCTTTCAAACAGCAATATTTTTTTTTTTAAATATAGTTCTTAAATATATAAAAAGGTTTCCCAGACATATTCTTTGTTCAGAAAAATTAAATTTGATATACAGGTTCTCTGGATGAATGAAGAATGCCATAACAAGTACTGGAAAGCTGTACACTGAACAAAACTGGTGTGAGGGTGCAGCAACAGTAAAGATTGCTGAAGTACATCTGTGAGATTCAGAGGTTTCAAAATCCTCAAAACAAATACAGGGTCAAAAATTATTGATCTTATCACATCTCTCATATTTCTTCGTGAAACAAAGCAACTGTAAGTCATCATTATTTGGATCAATAGCATAAGTAAATAGCTCAGCATTTAAATTTCTTTATGTGAAGTGTACTTTTTGTTAATGGTTGAAGATTTGTACAGATTAAATTTCTTTTAGGTGTCAAATTTTATTATTGGCTTTATATATTATACTTCCTTTGTATTGATCTCATATGTGTTATCAAAATCTAAGTACATTAGTGCAGGTTTATGTGCAGTATTTTAATATCTCATGGGTTTCATTTTTCACTTGAAGATGCATTTTAATTCAGTGGTACAGGAAAACAGAATCTCTTCATTTCCTAAATGACAGCCTGTCCTTTTAAAGGTTTTAAATAGCTGTGCATTGTTAAAGATAGAACTACAAAGTTTAAGATTAGAGCTTATTACTGTTTATAAAGCTGTGATTCTGTGATTTATAATATTTTTCCAGCTCTTTTTTATGTTTTTGTTTGTTTTATTTTGTTAGATTTTTTTCCTTTCTTCTGAAAGTTTATTTTGTGAAACAGTCATGTTTTTATCTGTCATTCTTTGTGTTAGGGTTTGATTACGTAACACACTGACCTGTGTGTTAGATAATCAACACTCCTGTCCTTCGGGCCATACTGAAAAATTTTGTGCTTTAAAACAAACTGAATCTTTCTGCCCCATCTCTATAAAATCTCATGTATGTCAAGACCAAGAATTTTGTACAATTCTGTGTAAACTGTATTAGAAAGTACTTGATGCATCCCCTCTTGCATATCGTCCTTCAATCTGTGACCAGGTTTCCAAGCAAACTTCGTAGTCTAAAGGAAAAGACTGGAAGTTCCAGTTAATTTGTACATAGTGGGATGGGAAAATAACAATCCAGTAGAATGTCACACAATAAAGAAATCCCTCTGTAAATTTTTTGAACTACACATACACAAGAACTGCAGGTTTTACTGTCACTTTCCCACTTCCAACCCTTAAACATTATGCTTAACGAGGTATGATTGTAAACAGTGTCTGATTTGAAACAGAGATCTTGAAATATCCCCTAAATGGAAACTCAGCCTTACTGTGTTATCATATAGATATCATTCCTTATTAAAAAAAAAAAAAACAAAAAACAAAAAACAAAAAAACAAAAACCAAAAACCCAAACAACTTTCAGAAACCAATAAATAGTCATACTGCCTCCTCTTCTGAAGCATTGTCCCACATGAACCCGGTCTTGCATTTCAGCCAGAACTTCATCCTTTCCTGTGAAGACCCCTAATGCTTGTGTTCAGTCATTTTCAACCTAGAAACACAAGTATTATTCATAACAACAAGCTTGCTTTTCTTTTTGACTTTTTATGCACCCTCTAGAAATAATCGACAAGCTTTTGACTATACTTCAAAAACTATTTTAGCTTCCCCTAAGAAAAAACTCCTCTCTTCTGAAAACCAATGGACAACAGGATAAATCATCATAAGTTCTTTGTGTCACTTAAACTATGTGTGTTTCAAATGCCAACCAATTTACTTATGTCATCAGCTACCACTGAGTAACATTGACAGGTAATGTTCTCCAGCATTGGAATGCAAGCATACAAACACTCTTAAAAGGTTAGGTCAGGGTCTGTCAGAGCTTTTGCTTAGGCCAGCTCTCCCAGTTAATATTTTTCATTAATTTAGACTTGGCTTAGGGTAGGAAATATTCACAATAGACTTTTCTTTAGAAAAGTCTATTTTGACCCTGTTTTGAAGAATGTTTAACGGAATCAATGCAGGCTGTCCCACAACAATCAGTCTGTGCCATTAATTTATCAATCTAAATATAGCCTATCAATCAGTCCTTCTATAACAGAAATGGAAAAGGCACAATTGAAGAAGGACATTCTTTAAGCAACAAGTTTTCAGAAGACTATCTGTATTAGAATAAAACTTTCAAAACACACAAAAAACAAATAAAGAGAGTAGAAACCCTTTCCACCTTTTAAAGATATCAGCTGCAGAAGGGTGAAGGATCGACAACTGCTTAGGTATGGGTTAATATGAGATGTCTCACAGTCAAAAATACTGCTGTAAAATGAAATATCTCATTTCATAATGTCTATTTTGAAGCAGAGTATAACAAAGGTTTGTTTGTAAAAGACAATCTAGGACAACTTTCATGCCCTGAAGATATTAGCAAGAAAGTATTTCAAACATGAAACTACTGTTATCCAAGTGACAGGAACAATTGCAGTACAGAATAAAGGACACTGGATTTAGGTCCACTTGTATTTCACTAAGCAAACACCTTATTTTTTGTCATAGGAAAAGCATTTTTACAATCTTTTCCGGTCTTATGAAGGACCATGCCTTAAATGTGTACAAGAAATGTAAACATAAATACAAGAGATTTTACTCACTGAAACCAATACTTATAAATAATGCAGTATTTGTATAGATACTGCAGGAATGAGAAAAGTAGGGGTTTTTTTCTATAATTCTGAGAGGTCTCTTCAAACTTATTACTACAATCATTGAGTACATGACTTAATGGTATAGCAACAGTACTATATTTTTGCTTCAGACCGGTCACATCTGGATGTCTGAAATGTATTTGAAACGTATTTGAAAAAGTTATATACTTATTTACAGACTATTCAAAGAACTTTGTTTCTCATTTTGGAAAGACTGTTTTGCTACTGAGTATTAGACACTTTAAATAAGTAAATTAATAAATAAAAATTAGTTGTAGGGATAATAGAGGACTGATAGATTCTCTGCTAGATTTCACCTAGCATTCCAAGATCACGAAAAAGGAAAACAATTAGCTAGAAAGAACAGAAAAACTGGTTTTATCTTTAAAGATTTATGAAATAACTTTTCTCTTCTATTTATAATTCTAGTCACTGGAATATTTCAGGAAGACTTAAATGTCAAAGGATGTTTTCCTTTTTTTACTGGAAAACTATTACCTTATCTCCAGACTCACAGAACAATAATTTTATGCTACACATTGTACAATGTATTGCGAGAAACTCTGGGATAAGAAAGTCTCAACTTCAGTCCTAATATTAAAGCTGTTTATTTGCATTAAATAAATTAAAATGTTCATTGTAAGACAAGCAACACGAGTTAGTAGTTTCCAGTAAAAAAAGGAAAACTTGTCTCTTCTCTGATGTCTGAGGCAAACACTTTTAGACAGGAAACTAGATTTTTCAGACTCTGTTCAAAGGACATATTTTTTCAAAGGCTTGACATACTTTTTCAAAGTACACATGGTGGATAAAAAAATAGAGCAAATGAATAAAATATATCTAGAAACACATGCTACACATACTTGTTTTTAACATTTTCCTCTACAAAATATCCATGAGTAATTATCTATCCTTCTTCATCTTTTGTCTTGTCCATAACTTTTTCCTCTTTGCAGCTCATTTATTTGCTGGATTAATTTAAAAAGCACTAGAATTTATATCCTTCAAGATTCATACTTTTGCTACACTTCATGCACCCAGACTTCTTCTGTTAACAGTCCATAAAGTAAGTATGTGCATACACTTCTGGAAAAAAAACCCAGAACCTTTAAGAATTTCAACCTGTTTGGCCTTTCCTCTGTTTACCTTTCTTATGTTTGAAACAGTGTTTGTATTTCACACAATCACACAGAATCGTTGGATGACACACTCTTCCTGATGCAATCCAGGAGCCATTGGCCTTCTTGCCCACCAGGGCACATTGCTGGCTCATGGTCAT
>BJBW01024900.1:1089-13214 GCA_004320125.1 Scolopax mira
ATCTGATCAACACCTATAAATACTTAAAGGGTGGGTGTGAAGAGGAAGGTGCCAGTCTTTCTTCAATGGTGCCCAGGGACAGGACAACAGGTAACAGGCACAAACTGGAACATAAGAAGTTCCATCTAAACATGAGGAGAAACTTCTTTCCTGTGAGCCCTGGTGGTGGAGTCTCCTTCTCTGGAGATATTCAAAACCTCACCTAGAGAAGTTCCTGTGCATCCTGCTCTGGGTGGACCTCCTTTGGCAGGGGGTTGGACTAGATGATCTCCAGAGGTCCCTTCCAACCCCATATCATTCTGTGGTTCTGTGATTCTTTGAGCTGTTGCTCACTGGCAAGAAGAAAGAGAGCTGATTTGATTTGTAACCTTATGTAGAGCGTTTGACTTCGCCAAATAACTGCATTCCGGGGACCTGCTGACACCGAGACTGGGATGTGCCCAACACGAAGCTGAAAGGGATGGGATTCAATTCATCTTCAAGAACATGCACACATCACTAGTGGGGGCCTGTGTTGGCCAATGCAGTTCAAAGCCCCTTCAGCAGTAGCTGGGCCATGGAAATTTGTCTCCCTAGAGAAATCTCACTGTTTGGATGGTTTCTTCCTCTGTGGTGGATGGGTAGATGTTACTCCTGCCTGGAGGTATTTACGAGGCACGGAGAAACTTTTCCCTCTTGCCCTTCAGGAAGGTCAGAGGCTTTGGTCAGAGCTTTTGGTAATTGGAATTTGCAAGCTCTCTTCCTCTGATTCTGCCCTGGTCCTCACTATCTGCTGCAATTCAGTGCCTCCATCCTTCAGGAATTAGATTCTCTGATAGCTCCTGAACTTCAGTTTGGCAACGAAGTCAATGCTGAATGAATGAATTCCTGCTTGCTGAATCTTGCTGAATCAAGACCTCAGGATGCCGCAGGTTGAACCGTTCTTAGAATTACTTGGCTCACTCTGGAAGGAAACTTCCACAAATCCTGCAAATATTTGGGTTAATTAAAACAAAGATGGAATTCAAGCCTTGGAGTGCAGGAATGACACAGCCCCCCAATGCGGAAGGCGGTGGCACTTCTAACAGCCTCTGGCCTCTGAAGCAAAATCGCAAAAGCTTTTATTTTCCTCCTGCAAATCCCCAACAAACAAGTTCTTGTCTCTGACCTTGTAATTAAGCTTCATGTGCAACAGCCAAAACTTTTCTGTCGAGACCTTCTGGCTGCCCCCACAAATGATGTCTGCAAGTAGCAATAAATGGATAAGGAACTGAGTAACAGCTTTAATAACAACCCCGGCAGAGACTTTAAATCAGGAGCTTTCTAATGCTGTCAACAGGTCTGCTAGACATTGTTCTGACAGGAGGCTTATTGACTGAAGCCCCTATTGATCCGGAAACATCGAACTGATTTCAGTGTCATATTTTGGCCAAAGACAAATTTGGAACATCTTTGATTTCCCTTTCCCCATGCTTACGGAGCAGGTTTTCTGCGTTGCCAATAAAGAGGCTTTAGTGCCAAGGGATTACGCTGGAGGGATCACAGAGTGATGCAGGGCTGCTCCGAGGAAAAAAAAAAAAAAAAAGTAATTCCCGTCCTTGTAGACAGCAGTGGAAAATTACAGCATCCTTTAGATGCACTGACCTCTCGTTAATACAGCTGATAAATGATGGGCCTCCCTTCCATTTTAATTCCACCACGCTGATTTGGGGCTGATGGAGTCATCGTCCCTTTATGAGCAAATGTTTCAGGCCGTAGCAGTCAGAGAGGGGTGTCTGCAGAAGCAGCACATTTGGATGCCTTGCTCTGAGAGTGTGCCCCCCCCTCCCTCCCCTCCCCATTAGTATAAATCCTTGTGTAGCCTCTCCAGCTTGGAGTCCTCATAAAACCAGGCTGAACTCATTGTTGCTGTTATGAACTTAAAATTCTGGGTTTGGTCTTCTCGGAACAGAATGATGTTGGTGTGGTGAAGGAGGTAAAAGCCTTAGAGGGGAAGGTGATAAAAAAAAAGGCTCAGGAGGAAAAAAAAAAAATTGGTTCTTAGTGATGCTATAACTTGAGTCTGCTGCTCTCCTTTGGCCATGAGGCCTGATGTGAGGAGGTGGTAGGTCTTCAGGAGTGAGCAGTGCGAGCAGGCACTGTCTGCTGATTCCAGCACTCAGATTTTCCTCCAAAACGTTACCTGGGATGGATTTAGGCATTTTTTATCAAGGATACAACATGAACAACTTTCCCCGTACCCTGTGCTTGAACAGATGTGCTAAAATACAAATAGAATTAATAGAATCATAGAATAGAATTGTCTGGGTTGGAAGGGACCTCTCAGATCATCAAGTCCAACCATTAACCTAACTCTGATAAAAAACCATCACTAAACCATGTCTCTAAGCTCTGTATCAGCCCATCTTTTAAATACATCCAGGGATGGTGCCTCAACCACTTCCCTGGGCAGCCCATTCCAAGGTTTGATAACCCTTTCAGTCCAAAGATTTTTCTTAATCTCCAATCTAAACCTCCCCTGGTGCAATTTGAGGCCGTTTCCTCTTGTCCCATGTCCTGTTCCTTGGAAGAAGAGACCAACCCCCCAGCTACACCCTCCTTTCAGGGAGTTGTAGAGATGTCTCCCCTCAACCTCCTTTTTTCCAGACTGAACACCTCCAGCTCCCTCAGCCTCTCCTCATAAGACCTGCTCCAGACCCCTCACCAGCTTTGTTGCCCATCTCTGGACCTGCTCCAGCCCCTCAAATGATAGCTGATCTGACCTAGCTATCAGGTCATCCTTCTCTCCCATATCTCTTCATCTAGTATTCCACGAGGTGGTGTTACCATGATATCTCAGTGCCTTTTATGTGCATACAAAAACCCCCATCATCACCGTTGTAGCTCACTATCTCAAAAGAAAGATCTCTTTAAGCCTTCAAGCCCTCCGGCAACCTTGGAGTTAAGGCACCAAATACTGTAAATAGCGACCAAATTAGTCAAAGAGAGGCATTTTTGCTAGAGAGAGGTTCAGCTGGCTGCTAACTCGAAACAGCAACTTGGATTCTCGGAGATGAGTTGTCTATGAAAACAGAGGCCTGCTAAAGGGAGGCTCACACTCTCAGGTCCTAATGCTTCTCCTTTCGGTGATGCCACCACGTCACTTGCCATTATGTCACCTGCTTTAATATTTCTTGTTATTTCTAAGAGATTTTCTTTTGGCAAAGTGGAAGAGGTTTCTCGGGCAGAAGGATGCACAACATGCATAGAGCTTTCTCTATAGGGGTTTTCTCTCTCCAGCGATCCCCAGTTTTAGGACCTACTTGCCACAGCTATTTGAGACCATTGCTTTCGGTCAGCTTATTACAGCATTTGAGTTTACACTAATTAATCTAAGCCAGAGGGTGAGGGAAGAGGTGTTAATTTTATTTTAGGTAACTAGTCCAAAACGGAGTAAAAATATTTATATATTCACTCTTAATATATTGATTCTTCTTATGTTTTGGCATTGTGGTTAGATGGATAGTCACCAAAGTCACCTACTTTGGTCAGAAGAGCCAAATAAACACTCTGGAGGCAACTCAGTGAATCCGTGGCCGGAATCAGGCAGCGTTTAATGTTTAGTTGAAGGAATTTAAGCCTGAAGCCCACAGATAGGTAGAGGCTTTTTGTTTTTTTTTTAATTACAGGTGATTTTTTTTTTCTTTGATTCGAAACTTCTCATGTAGAAGTTGTGGAATTACTTTAGAGGATCATATTGTCCACATACCCTGAGAGAGCTGGTCAGTTTTTTTCCTGATGGATATATATTTCTCTATAAAAAGATAAAATCTTAGGGAAAGTTAAAACACCATGCACGATAGGCAGAGATTCCTGATCTGGCTCAGTTCAGTCTAGCTGTGGACCTGGTAGAAGAATTGTAACATTGGTATAATGTTCCATAGTGCTCCTCAAGGATGAATTCTACCTCTTGGCTTCCAGCTAGTTGCCCTGTGTGATTCTGGATTGGGCTGGATAGACAAGACATACCAGCTTTCTTGAAATTACTTGATGTTATCTTGCCTTGCACTGTGCCCATTAGCATCCCTGAGAGATGTGGAAGTATTAGTTTTGTTTTATAAAAGCAGGAATGAAACCACAGGGTAGACAATGTGTCTCATCCGAGGAAAGTCCGTGGCAGAACCAAAAATTAAATGCAAAGTTAACTTTCTCCCATTCTAATAGTTAGATCAAGATTATTGTACAGCAATATATATTCCATATCTGTTAAACTCATTTGTGTAATTCCATGTGTTGTAAACAGAGAATTTAGGATGGCAAGAGCCGGAGCAGGCACCGCAGGCATCTACTGTGCCTTGGTGGAATCCTACCTATCTGCTATTACTACAGCCCCAGTTCCTTTCCCAGTAAGAACTTCCCATCATAACGAAAAAATTGGGTCTTGGAAACACTGACACCTAAAAGATTTTCTTGTGATTTAAAAAAAAGGATCTGAATCCAGATTTGTGGGGAAGGGAAGGAAGTATAACTGTATCCCCATTGACCTGGCAACAGGGTAGCGTCACCAGCCACCGAACAACCTGCCGAAAATGCCAGGAAAGTGCTTTTCCCACAGCACATGATCCCCACAAAGAATATTACTCTAAGACCCCAAAAAAAAGTCCGACAGCTGTTTCACAGGCAGGCACAGAAAGGAAAAGCCACAAACATCTGCAGCATTCATTTCTTTTTTTTCCCTTCCAGATGCTATTTTCAAACCTGTTCAATCCTTCACTGTACCGGGAATTTCTTTGTAGCATTCCAATTAGTCTATTTTATTTTTTTTTAGCACCTTAAGCCCTAAAGTGAATTGGCAACCTTTGATACGGGTTTCATTCACTTTGATAGAAGTAGGTTTTGTTTTGGTTTGTTTTTTTAGGTACATTACGTGATTCCACAAAGAGGAGCTGACCTTCAGGTAGCTGAGCTCAAATGTTTTGGCCATGGGTTTACTGGACTTCAGGACCAGAAGGAGATGTTGGAAGATCCATCCAGGCTCTCTGCATAACACATTTGTTGCTACATGTATCAGGCCCAACAACTTTGCCTCTGAGGTTTCTTGTCTCTTCCTCTTAACTCAAGCTTGACTATCTCAAACTTTTCATCCAATTCAAGGATAAGCATCAGGAGGTTTTTGACAAGCACAGACACCCACCCATGCATGATCATGCAACAGACCACAGGATGTGAGTACATAACCTTTCCAGTCTTCAGCAAGGGCTTCCTCACCCCAGAGCATCTGCAGCTGCTCACCAGCACCCACATAGTGGGTGTCATCGACCCTTGAATCAGCTGGAAGATCTCCATGGGTGAGCTCCCACTAACTGGCGTGAGTCACCTAGGTGATGAGCATTTGGGCACTGCCTCTTCAACTGGCATGATTGAAGCTGGAGGCAGATGTCTAAGTCAGTGTACAAGACAAACAGTGGGCATAATAACACTGATCTTACACACAGAATCACAGATTCAATCACAGGAGTTGGAAGGGACCTCTGGAGATCATCTAGTCCAACCCCCTGACAAAGGAGCTCCACACAGAGCAGGTTGCACAGGAACTTCTCTAGGTGAGGTTTTGAACTAGACTCCACCACCTCCCTGGGCAGCCTGTTCCAGGGCTCTGCCACCCTCACAGGAAAGAAGTTTCTCCTCATGTTTAGATGGAACGCTTATGTACAAGTTTGTGCCTGTTACCTCTTGTCCTGTCCCTGGGCACCACTGAAAAAAGACTGGCCCCATCCTCCTGACACCCACCCTTTAAGTATTTATAGGTGTTGATCAGATCCCCCCTCAGCCTTCTCTTCTCCAGACTAAAAAGACTCAAATCCCTCAGCCTTTTCCTGTAAGAGAGATGCTCCAGGCCCTCATCATCTTTGTAGCCCTCTGCTGTCCCCTCTCCAGCAGTTCCCTGTCCTTCCTGAACTGGCGAGCACAGAACTGGACCCAGTGCTCCAGATGGGGTCTCCCCAGAGCAGAGCAGAGGGGGAGGATGACTTCCCTCGACCTGCTGGCCATGATCTTGCTGGACCTGCACCCCAGGATGCCACTGGCCTTCTTGGCCACAAGGGCAGATTGTTGGCTCATGGTCATCCTGTTGTCCACCAGGACTCCCAGATCTTTTTCCAGAGAGCTGCTCTCCAGCAGGTCATCCCCCAACTTGTCCTGGTGCAGGGAGTTATTTCTCCCCAGGTGCAGGACCCTACACTTGCCCTTGTTGAATTTCATCAGGTTTCTCTCTGCCCAGCTCTCCAGTCTTTGCAGGTCTCGCTGTGTGACAGCACACAGGTTGGCTGCTTTGTTATTTTAAACTCATAAAATAAGGAGACAGATTTGGAAGTGTACCACGCTCTGAGAAGTTGCTGCTACTTCTGTAATGCATCCCATCAGAACCTTATAACACTTTTTTTTTTTTTTTTTCCCCAAAAATATTCCCCCGAAAATAGGGGAATGGGGACGAGCTGGCAAAGTCAGCGTGACTGGTCCCTCATTCTCAGCGTGACACTAATCCCTGTACCTGCCGTGAGGTGAACACAACACCTCTCCTCTACACCCGGCTGAATAACTTGTGCTGTTCTTTTGTACCAGACGGGTTGAATAGGGCTGCAGAATATTCTCTTCAGGTGTAAAAGGAAAAAAAAAAAAAAGAGAAAAAAAAAACCCAGGTGAAAAAGAATCAGCCTTCTCCATGTATTTTGAATAGGGCATTAGAAAAATTAACTCCTGGAACTCTGACATGTTGCAAACACGTCTCAGCCGGCTGCAATATAGGAAACGTTACTGAGCAGTTCGTATGGTGTTGAAGTTCTGTAGAACTTCCAGGTGAAGAAACTGAAGCGCAGAGAGGTTAAGCAAAGTACGGTCCAGTGAGCCAGAGAGATGAAAACAAGACTTTGGGCTTTTGGTGTTGTACCCCTTGTGCAGACAAAGGAACCAATGAGGGTGAATATGGAGTTTAAATACAGAAAGACCCACGGCAGCTTTAGTCACTTACAAAGCAGAGCACTGAGGACTTCTCTACAGTTACAGGGAATTGTGTTGCTACTCCTGTTACTTATGGCTTTCACTAAGCGATCATTTTCACTTTTGCATGTGTTTGTCCAGAGACCTTTAAGCCCTCTCGCAGGCAAATGTTAAGGGTGACATTTTAAAGAATGAAGAGATGGGGAAGTGGGATGACTTGGGTCATTGTCATATGATGAGCCTGAAATAGAAGCAGCGTTTTGTAGAGCTTGTGACTTTCAATCCCATGCTTAGCTCCTTGGGCACAGAGCCCACCACCTACATGGCAACAGAATCACAGAATGGTATGGAGTTGGAAGGGACCTCTGGAGATCATCTAGTCCAACCCCACTGCCAAAGCAGGTCCACCCAGAGCACAGGAACTTGTCCAGGAGGGTTTTGAATGTCTCCAGGGATGGAGACTCCACCACCTCTCTGGGCAGCCTGTTCCAGGGCTCTGCCACCCTCAAAGTGAAGAAGTTCCTCCCCGTATTTAGATGGAACTTCTTATGTTCAAGTTTGCGCCCATTTCCTCTTGTCCTGTCCCTGGGCACCACTGAGAAAAGACTGGCCCCATCCTCCTGACACCCACTCTTTAAGTATTTATAAGCATTTATCAAGCATCAATTGACTGACTCAAAATAGTGCTTGAAATCTCAGCTGTTGACTCTGAATCAAAACCAAATGCCGTTCTTCTCCCAGTTTCCATGAGGTTTGTAGCTACTGCTCAAGTTTTGACCTGTTCCACAATTTTTTACATACATAACATAGAGGAAGGCATAAAGAGCAGAGAAAGGAAGGGGATTTCTCAGAAAGGAGAATAGCTGTTTGTGCCAGTGTTTGAGATACAAAAGTTTGAGATACAAAAGTTTGAGATACAAACGTGGTGAGCTGCATATGCCAGATTCAGTGTAGTAGTAACTCTCTGTACCTGCCTAATTCTTTTTAATTTCAATATATCTGATTCAAAATGGGTAGCACGTGGTAGTAAAGGATGCTCAGCTTTGTCTGGAGATAGCCCTCTGAAGCATTTTTTGCAAACCACGTTTTTCTCCTCTTTACTATTATGTATACATATATATTTACTGCTGTGATCATGTGTTTCATTTAATATATATTTATTCCAGCGTTTTAAACTTTTCTAATTTGAACAGCATACACAGAACACCCAACTCTTTCATCTAGACTCAGGTGACACTGAGGAAGGATCTGGAATCACTCAGGCCCTGGAGCGTTCACCCCGCTTATTTCAAGTCTATTTGTCTTTAGGTGCTGGAACCACAACTAGTAAACTTCCAAGTCACTTGGGCTCTCTGAGCTGAGTCATAGAATAATATAAATCTATTCATGCATTTGTGCTCACTGGAACTTACTTATATGTACATTAGTGACTAATGAACTAACGAACACATTTCTTAAGAGACAGCTTAATAGGAAAATATGATTTGTTCTTGGGGGGGGAAGGCTGTTATGATGTTAGAAACTGTGAGAACCAACATTAATTCAGCAATATAATGAGTGGTTTTTTCTTTTATATATACATTTTTGTTCTCAGATGTGGTGTTTTTAAATATTGGAGAATACTATGAGCCTGAGACATCAGGTCCCACTTTGTTGTATATGCCTATATGTGGCTGCCAGGGTAAGAAATAAACTTCTCTGAGAGTTTCTGAGTATTTTGTGCCTTCCCTTTTAACACTGTGTTTAAATCCTGTTAATTCAGGGATTGCTTAGATTTTTTGGAGAACTATCTATGGACCACCTTGTATGATACAGCTATAACGTTTTAATTCACAACCCACTATAACAAAGCTCAGCTTTTGAGTGTTCACTCCCTTGCTTTTTTCAAGAATGTTTAGAGGATATTATTACTTTTATTTCTGTGTTTTCTTTGCTTGACTGATTGCTTAGGAAAAAAAAAAAAGACTGTTTTTAGGTCACCATCTGATGTTTAATGACTGCAGAGGTAGAGAAACACCTCTGAATGGTGTCTAACACTGTCCCTTACTGGAGGGAGATGTGGTCCCTGGGCCAAGTGGATCTTTGGTTGGACTGAAGTGACAATTAAAATGCTCTTAAAGCAATTTAAGAATGCTAAACTGATTAAAAACTATTTGATCAATATCTTACAGCTGTCGGCTTGTAAAAGGTTCTCTTTCATCACCCAGAAGATCTATAAATAGATTTCCAAATCCCATTTTACTTTGAATTGGCTCCACGGGAAGAAAAACAGGCTTCCAAGCTGTCTGCCCTCAGTCACGAGTGTGGCTCAGCATCCCGACACTTCTGCGTGGCCGGCTTACAAGAAATGGGGAACTGCTGAGATGCTGAATTCTTTTCACAACACTAAATGTTTAGACTGCTAGGAAAGGGAAAAAAAAAAAAAAAGAAAAAAAAAAAAGAAAAAGGGAACTGGCGTGGGAGTGCGTGGGGAACTCCGTATAGAAAGAGGAAGTATTGTGTGACTGATCAGGAAATGGGTACAAAGCGCCTGTTTTGGTAGTATTTTCACTTGTTTTGGGGGCATTTCCATAGAGAACTGGAAGCTGGCCCTGTGCGGAGGTATTACTTCACTCCGGAGCGAAAGGCAGGCACTAATTTGGGGTGAAACACAGCAGCTGTCAGCACGAGCACATAGCAACACTGGCAGGTCCAGCACAGCACAACATCCTGCTGGAACTGCAGAGTGTGGTAGAGCCATTCTGGGCTGCCCGAGTCACAAACAATGCTCTGATTTCTGTAAAAGGAAAAAGCTGTTTTCAAGGCTGCCTTTTTCTGACAGGAATAGGTTCTCCTTTGCCTCCAACAACTCTGGGCTGCAGTCCCACCTGCACTTCAAAAACTCCAGGGCAGTATGCAAGGCAGCAAGGTGAGAACACGATGGAAGCCCTTTTTGACCCTTCCTGGAAAAACACTTTTTCACCCCGTGCACAGATTTGACAGGAGTGGAGAAGTTTAGCCCTCATGTTTCCATAGACGTTGTCTGGTCTGGAGGACGCTGCCAACCCCTGTGATGTCAGGGCCGTTCGCTCCTTTGGTTTTGTCACGTGGCTGTGTTTATTTTTTTCTTCCCCAGAAGCTGAGTCCAAAAATATGACAGTTTTTTTGTGTGTAAAGTGAAGTCCTGCTTATGCATCAGCTCTTAAGCAAGTTGCTGTTAGTCAGATCTCCGCAGAGCTGTGCGTACGGCCCTCACTGCGATGAAGTCATTTTTAGAGGAAATCCTTGTATGGACAATTTATTCATTGCTGTGGAAGCCTTCAAATAAATAGCATTTCCAGGAGGACCGATTCAAATCCCAGATTTGGTTCTACTTATTCAGTCATTCCTCAGTCAGCTGGGAGGCAGAGGCCAGCTGGGATATGCTGGTGCCAGCGGGCAGCGCAGACAGCTGAGACAAAATCCCTGATGGAGGGTTTTTTGGACCCTCGCCCCAGAACTGTAATGCTCCTACAAAGGGCCTGAAAATAATGAAAGATGTATTTCATTTCTAGGGCTATCGTGGTAAAAGCCCCTGAGCAACATACTCAGTGAGATGTAGAGTGAGGCCAATTACTTGGAGGATCATTTTTGCCATTGATTTACCCACTCTGGAAAATGAAACTTGTTAACATCAATGATTTCAAACACAACACATCCCCGTTTCCTAAGCAGATCATATTAGTCTACGTTTGTCCTGGATCACAACAGTGACAGGGCATCATTTTCTGCACTGCTCCCTTACTCATCTTCTTCAGCCTTGTTTTTCCTCTCTCTTCTTTTCCTTTCTCTTTCTTTTCCTTTCCATTGCTCCTCGGATTGATCTTTTTTTCCTAAGTCGGGTCCCGCCTTTCACTTTCTTTTCTCCCTGAAGACTTTTCTTTCTTCCTGGCTGCTTCGAGCTCTCTGAACATCATCATCAGTTACAGTCACCTTCAGAGGAACATTATGAGTTCAAAGTCATCTTCAAACTTATTTATGTGAGAGTTCACTTTCTCATGTTTTTATAACACAGGGTGCAGTCAAATAGAACATGGAAAACTGTGCACAGTTTTGGCCACTCACTTCAAGAAGGATGTCAAGATACTGGAGAGAGACAGAGTGGAGGGCTACTAGGATGGTCAGGGGTCTAGCACAGGGGACCAAGGAGGAGAGGCTGAAGAGCTGGGCTTGTGTAATCTGATGAAGAGGAGGCCACAAGCCATTGAACAGCAGCCTGTGGCTTCATGATGAGCAGCGACAATGACACCAGAGCCAAAGTTCTCAGTGGTAACAGAAGGAGAAAAAGGTGGCAATGGAAGCAAGATGTGTGTTCAGCTTGGACATTAGGGAACAAAATGTCTACCAGGAAGATAGAGCAGCCTGAGAACAGGCTCCCTTGAGAATAGGAGGAAACCCCATCCCTGGAGGCTTCCAAGCCCTAACCAGGCAAAACCACACTGACCTTCTACAGTGCTGGCCATAGTGTGGCCTTGGAGTGGGAAGGTGACCCACAGGTCCCTCTGAACAGCACTGTAACACTGCAAAATTAGGTACTTGTCCTCTCAAAACACTTAAGAGTTGTCCGTACTGTCTCTCAGTTAGTCAGCCTCTCCTGAACTGGAAGAGGTGTATTTTTTTTTTTTTTTTTTTTTTTTTTTGGCGGGAAGGATAATATAAATCAAGCTGAAGAGTTGTGGCAACTCTGGCATAAGCGAAATATTTATGTGAATACCTAAAATGCTTTAAACTGAACATATTTAATGAGGACAATGTCCCTTCAGTTTTCTGCAAGAGTTCTGCAAGAAACTCTATGTTCTTGCAAGTGCTGGAAGATGTGCAGGTAGAGCAGAGCACTGAGAGCCCAGCAGAGCAGAACCTGCAGTTTCTGTGGTTAAGACTGTGTTGCAATTTGGATTCATCTACCACATCACAACAGACCTAAGAGGAAAAAGTTTGTGTGGACAGAGAAGTATTTCTGTCCCCCAGTCAGGCTGATCACGAGCTACAGTCTGATTCTGAAGTAGTTCTGAAGATGATATTATATTTCATCTTAAAAGCTATGTATAGGAAGAAATTCTTTGCTGTGAGGGTGGTGAGACACTGGAAGAGGTTGCCCAGAGAAGCTGTGGCTGCCCCATCCCTGGAGGGGTTCAAGGCCAGGCTGGATGGGG